>VDFB02388457.1:0-48437 GCA_007258455.2 Sequoia sempervirens | reverse complement strand
ATAGTATGCGAAGCATAGAATGTGATGCATGTTTTGGATTCAAAAAATGTGATATTGTTTGAAAGCTATAGATGTTTTTCAATCAAATTATCAATTAGGACTTTAGTCATAATTCAAATAGAAAATGAATAATAATTATTTATTAAATTCAAAGTAAACCTTAATTTATATTGGTGGAAATATGAGAATCTCCTTTAAAAACCCTTTAAAGGGGTTGTTAGAAATAAGCCACACCTAGACTGATGATGGAATAGCACCAAAGGTATTAACAACTCATTTGGTAGAGGATTCCAAATACAAATGGAAGGTATTATATTGGATTCTTAGCTAGTCCATATGAATTGTATCTCAACAAAATCTAATAACATAAAACATAATTAAATAAAAGCTTACCCTATTAGTCCTTCTTGGTTTCTCATGGTTTTATTGATTTCTTCCCACTTCTCGAATGGCTTCACAATATCTATTTACAATTATTTTCCCTATTTAGAGTTGAAATGATCCTTGAGACCGATTTCCCTTTATAAATCTTACAAAACTCCATAGGAACAAAAAATTGTTCACTAGGCTTCTTGCTCAAGTCCAAACAAAGAAACACTACATAGTCAATTTTATTCCCATAACACTCCTTTTAGTAATCAATAGTGCTAATTTGGAACAAAATCCCAAATTTACTACCTCTAGCAATCACCATAGCACCTCTTACCATTTCAACATCTTCTTTAGAAAAAATCACCTGCATGGTCACATCAATTATTTTCTCCTAGATATTAAATTATGATGATATTAGGATATGTAATACACCATCAAATTTCCTATCTCTACCATCAATAGTTTCTTTTTTATACTACCATAGCTAATAATATCTAAATAAGAGTTATATCCCAAGTACACATTACCTCCTAGGTATTTGTAGTACTTATAGAAACAATTTTACATACTTATGGAACTAATTTCAATCAACCATGCATTCCCATCTATGTGAGTGGCTATTTATATAATTAATGTGTCACCATCTTCCCTCTTGGATTCAGCATTGGAATTAATTTTAGATTACTTTCACTTATTCTTTGCATTCCTTATACAAGTGACTAGGGTTACCATAGCTCCTATAAATTACCTTGGAATTTATAGGATATTTAGACCTCCCTTTGGATGTGGATTTATTGTTTTCATGTTATTAATTGTTCTTGTTTCCTCTTTAATTTGTCTTCCTCAAATTCTTAAATCATTTAATAAATTCTAGAGAAAACTTCCTCCTCATCTCTTTATAAATAAAATAATAAAAAATAGTATGAACCTTAAGATTCATAGAATATTTTACAATGACTACATCTAGGCACTATCACATGCGTCTAATAGTGAACATAAGAAAATATAAACTATTTTTTCACATCCATTTTTACACCTATAAATTTTAATTGAGCCATGAACATGATAAATTATCCATGGTAGTCTACAATCTATTCACCTTATTCCATCCTCAATGAATGGAAATTGTCTCTCAAGAATATTTTTTACTATGGATTTGTTTTAAAAAATCTCTCTAAGTTTCTTCCATAAATAATTTGTGGTTAGTTCTTCATGGACATTAAAAAGAGAAAAAATAAGGCACAATCAAACCCTTTTATTTTTAATTTTTTATATAGTACTAATATGCTTTAGTAGTATCTATAGGCCTCTAAAATTTACATGAATTACATCCATAGATTAGAGTCAATAGATCTTCCATTTTTACTTTCTACTTCTCAAAACTAAATCTTATTTCTTCTTCAAACCTCCCTCACATCCTTGCCATGTTTATTTATTTTAATAAAGTTCACAATTTTCTCTTATTGCATAATATCTAACTTAGATAATAATTAGCTCAAAAAAGCCACTACTTAACAAATAGAACCAAAGGTGATTAGGATTGTATAGCACTTGAAAGGAAATAAGTAATATGGATGAAACTTAATATAGTAATATTCAAGGGAGTGATATAAAGAAATAATGTTTACTATTATCTAAACTTATCTTAGGAATTGTAGAAACGTGAAATTAGCATTATGCACTTAGTTCATATTCATCTGCTCATTAAATTAATCAATCTCATCAAATACATTCATCAGTGAAATTAAACTCATTAATTTCATTCCTAAGGTTGTTCATTTAAAATAAATAAATCAAACATCAACCTTTTAATTAAATAAACCAAACTTTATTTAATTAACTCTCCAAATGTATATTCCATCCTTTTTTTATTTAAATAAATCCAAATATTTAAGTCAAAAGGGTCAAAATCATCTAAACATCATTTAAGCTAATATAATCCTAATTAGCCTAATCTAACCACCCATCACATCCTCTAGCTTTTCCCACTTGCACCAATAAATAATTTTAATTCATTTATAAAATCATTATTTTCCCTCAACAAAGCACCTTTTTGGAATATTCCCTCAAGTTTGAATATGAAGACAAGTTGACTTCTCCCTTCCAACATTGCAATAACTTCTCTCTTTCATGTCCCCCCCTCAACATTTAATTCACAATTTCAAATTTGAATCTCCCCCTCTTGGGCACATTGGCCAAAACTTGCTCATTCCTCAACCTATCACAAGTGGACAAGTGGCCTCATCTCATTGGCCCAATCTTTATCCCACATTTCTCTATTTTGAGCTCTCTTCCTATTTGAAAATCTATAAATAAAGAGTTCATTCTTCATCAAATCATCTACACTCTCATGCAAAGTTACTCTCTTAAATCGAGAACTAATTTTTCTCTTCACCATTGCATTTCATCATTTGAGTTTTAGGAAGGATTGGGAAAGGTTCATTGGCACATTTGACACCAATCTAATATGGAATAGGTACTTGTTATGCTTTAGTAATGTCTTTTTGATCTCTTTTGTCATTTGTGGCATTTTCTTAAGCATTTACATGTTATTTCATAGGAGCATTTGAGGAATTTACATATGACAAACCCATGCTTGAGGTTTTAGAGTTTTACATATTTTTAAACATATTCATAAAGAAGTACGCATGCAACATTGCAATGGATGTTAGTCTAGAAGAACTCTCAGCTCTGAAACAAAGAAAGGGTGAATCTTTTGCTTCATTCCTACAACAATGGCAATCCAAGTCCAATCAAAGCAAGTGGAATATGCTAGAAGAACAACAAGTTTGCACAATCATCGCCAATATTGATGGCCTCTTGGAATTTCATCTCAAGGTTCAGGGCATCACCATATATGACCAATTGATCCCCAAGGCACTTAGCATCGAACGAGCGCTCATGACTCAAATAGTAGGATAAACCTCATACCCTGAACAACAAAACAACCACTCACCCTCCAATTACAACAATAAACCTCACACGTGAGCAACCAAAAAAATCATCAGACAACACAACAACCAAACCACAATTCGACAATAATTAATCTCAATGATCAAAGGGGACCACCCAAACGCAAGAGTTATCCCAAGCAAAAATATACCAGTTTGGGGGAACCACTTGAAGACATAATGAAAAAAATGATAGAAAAAAAAATCATCAAGGCCCCTACCTTTGAGAATTACCAAGAACTAGATGTGAAACCTCCTTGGTATAATGAGAATCAACTTTGTGAATTCCATAAAATCAAAGGCCATACCACAAATAGTTGAATGAGATTGAAAAAAATTGTTCAAGATCTCATCGATAAAAGAATTATAAATGTGGAACAACCTACAGGAAACCAAGATCTTAAGATATACATGAATCCAATTCCTAATCATGGCAATAAAGGGAATAAAAATGATAAAGGGAAAGGCACCCACTCAAACGTAAACCATGTGTAAGAAGTAGTCGTCGCCTCCCTAGATGAATACTACATAGTCATCACCATCAAAGGCACCCATGCCAATGGTGGAGTCACCACAAGAGGTGGCAAAGTTTCCATCACAGGATCATCCAAGCAAAATAGATTCCCTACATCTAGATTTGTCCCTAATGGCTACAATGTCCTAGATCAACTCAAGAGAACGCCAGCACAAATCTCCATCATGGAGTTGCTAAAAATCTCATCTACCCATAGGAAAATTCTTGAAGAAGAATTGGCCTCATCCACTATCCCCGCAAATCTTGATGTAGAGTAATTCAAAGCTATGGTCGAAAATATCATTATGCCCAATCTTCTCACATTCTCTAACCAAGATTTCCCTGCTCAGCCATCTCACAACTGTGCACTTCACTTAGAAGTCATAGTACATAAGAGAAAAGTAAAAAGGGTCTTGGTGGATGGAGGTGCAGGTTTGAATATCTGTTCTCTTAGCCTCATCAAGTAGTTGAAAATATCATAAGATTCTATCAACAAAGGAAAGGGTATCATGATAAGAGCATACAATGATCAAGAAATATTGTCTCAAGGAATGATCAAACTCCCTATTTAAGTAGGTCTCGCCATCATGGAGACCACTTGTTAGGTCTTGGACCTCTACTTGCCATATAACATCCTCCTAGGATGTCTGTGGATTCATGAGATGAAAGCAGTAGTATCAAATTTCCACCAATGTGTGAAATTTACACATAACAGATAATAAGTTACCATCCATGGAGATCCTAAACCCTTCTCCTATTGCAAAATTCTTGAAGCAAAGTATTACAAAATCCCCCAAGTACCAAAAAATGATTAGGGCCCATCCAGACCATACATTGATCCTGCCACTCTTGCATCCACTTCTGTGACAGAGACACCCACCACTCCCGCCATTCCCACCATCTCTGACATCAAGATTATCATCCAAGATAACGACTATGGAAACTACAAGCTTCCTAATAATACTTTTGTGGTAGGAGAATTACCGCAATCTCCTAGATCAAGGGGATGCCTACAAATAAATGAGGTTTCCACATCTTAAATGCTTCCTGAAAACTATCCCACCTTCACAAGTTGGGGAGATCTTGGACAAGAAGTTATTGAGGTAGATCTATCTCATACCATCTATCAAGATGAAAGACCAATACCTAATTTACCAATGGATGACATAAGCAAGGGTCTACAAACGATGCTCACAATGGGCCACGATAGAAACCCTTTCAAAGACTAGGACAAACGACAATGGGCTCATAATACCTATCATGCTAGAGATGCGATCGATAACAAATATTGGCCTTGGATGTACCCCTCTGAGTATAACCATACATACAAAGTCCTTCAAGCTGAATGGTTAACAATCTCCCTTTTACCAACTCTTCTTCAAATGTAATCCATGATTACCAAGAGCCATGCAAGTAGAGTCATAGATAACTTTACATTTGATATAACCAACGTCTGTAGTAGTAGTGATGACGAGGATACCATGACCAACTTACTTAGGCTATTTGAGGATACCACTTCTTTGTACGATTAGCACCTCTATCTTTGAAATGAACCACCAAAATAATGAGATCCTGCTTAGTATCCCCAACTCATTGACTACGACCAATGAGGACCACCAGTTCTTGATACATTCAAAAATGATGAGGCACTCTCAGAATTCATGGGATCGCGGGATAACATTCTAGATGGGGATCACAAAGTAGGGTTTATAATGGAGTTGGACACACATGCCTATTATGGGGAAATGATTGAATCCCTCAGTTAAAAGTGAGAAATTAAGAATATATCCAAGTCCTTGAGTGAAAACCACACTATGGCACTCTCTGACAGAAAAAAGTAAAAAGAAAGGATGCATCCAATGGTGAAAACCTCTCTAAGGTGCCCGAGGATGGGGATTCAATCTTCCTTTAAGAACTATTCATCAGGAAAAGTCAATAGTCTTGGAAAAAAATGCAATCCTGGTCAACCTAGGAATAGAGGAGACCACATATCACATTCTATGCAAAAAATCACTACTATCAGAAGAGCAAGAGCTCCTAGTAGCATTCCTAAGGGAAAGACAAATAAAATTCAATGGAGTTATGCTGACATGCCAGGACTTGATCCAAATAATGTGGTTCACCACTTAGCAGTGTATCCAGAAGCAAAGCCTATCAGAAAAAAGCTTCAAAAAATGCACCCTCAAATCGCCCTGCTAGTCAAAATGAAGTTAAAGAAGCTATTAGATGCAGGATTCATCTGACCGATAGACTATCTAGAATGGGTATCCAACTTGGTACCTATTTCAAAACCTGATGGAAATATCAGAATCTGCACAGACTTAAAAGATTTGAACAAGGCATGTCCAAAAGATGACTTCCCACTTCCCAAAATTGACATGATAGTAGAAATGACAACGGGACATGAGATGTCAGTAATGGATGGATTCTAAGGATATAATCAGATTATGATAGCTAAAGAGGACTAGCATAAGAGAACTTTTACTTGTCCACGGGGGACATACTGTTGGAATATGATGCCATTTGGCTTAAAGAATGTAGGGGCAACATATCAAAGGGCCATGACATTGATATTCCACAACATGATCCATAAGACGGTTGAAGACTATGTTGATGACATTCTAGCCAAGTCCAAAAAGATAAAATATCACATAGCAACCCTTAGTGCCATCTTTGATAGGCTGGATGAGTACAAGGTTAGATTAAACCCTAAGAAGTGCATCTTTGGTGTACAATCAGGAAAGCTCCTAGGATATATAGTGTCAATGAGAGGCATCGAGGTGGATCTTGCAAAAGTAAAAGCAATTCTCAAGATGGAGGCATTGAAAACATTAAAACAATTGAGAGGTGTCCAAGGAAAACTCCAATTCATCTGACAATTCATAGCACAATTGGTGGACAAACAAAACCCATACTCTCACCTACTCCACAAGGGAGTAGTGTACAAATGTGATACCAATTGTGAAGAGACATTCAACAAAATCAAGGAATACCTACTGACACCACCAGTCTTAATGCCACCAATCCCAAGAAAACCATTGATTCTATACGTGTTAGCAACAACAACAGCCCTTGGAGCTCTTTTAGCTCAGCATGATGAAAATGGAACAAAAAAGGCTATCTATTATATCACTAGAACAATGGTTGGCCATGAGCTAAACTATTCATTCATTGAGAAAGCATGCCTTGCAGTAGTGTTTGCATCCAAAAAATTTAGACATTACAGGTTGGCAAAATAAAATAAAACTCATTGCCAAAATCGATCCTCTCAAGTACCTATTATCAAAGGAAATGCTCATAGGAAGAATGGTGGTCGCACCCACAAAAGGATATAAAATCCATGGAAAATGCTAACCTAGGAATTGGACATTCTAGCAGGCGACTAATATCTTCTTCTGGTCATTCATTTACTTTGTCAAACCAGGGAACATATACTTGAAATGGAGCGACACTGTATGTGCACTAAGAACCAGTTTTAGTCACAATTTACTAGAAATAAATGCGTGAAAGGAATTCTACTTATGCTACAAGAATGTAATGTGAAGCTTTCTAAACTTAATCAAAGCAGAAATCATAACAACTATGACTGAGAAACAGACTATGAACTGGCCTTATGCTACAGGAACAAACACAGGGATGGATTCCCAATGCTGCAAGAACAATATAAGACTGAGTTTGTGTTGAAACTTTCTAGAATAAAATCTAACTTATGATCAACAAGAAATAAACAACTAATTAACCAACTATAGATACTAAGTGGGCCCCCTTAGCAAGCATCAACCAACTATGCAAGAATTGAACTCAGAGCTTCATTAGCTTTTATTCATAAACTCGGAATGATATACATTGTTCTACTCATATGAAAACTAACACAAAACTCTATCTCTTATCATAATACTAACTCTTACATATTCTGCTTCTTATTATCATACTAACTTTTACATGCTATGCTTTCTCACTCATGCAAGAGGAACACTTATTTAAACTAGAAAAGCAACTAACTACCTAACTCAAACAAGGAAAGACGTGGACATGAATGTATCCTAAAACCAAGGAATAGACTTCTCATAAATGAAAGAATATCTGTTCAACCCGATCCAGAGATAATTTAGCATTCAACTCTTTCCAGATTAAATGATCATTTCGGTTTCTTCCCAACAACCCAGATAGAGAGTCTTCGCTAGAACAACTTCCTCGATGTCCTGTAGTAAGTAGACTTTACTACAGGGCCAAAATCTACTGCGCTTGACTCGATCATGCTCCCTTCAACAACCTGCGATGCACATGGCAACAAAAGCAAGAGAAAGCATGCATGGCAAACACCATGATACATTCATTAATCACATATTAAATCTATTTCATTATTCAAAAACCGTATGCATTATACCAGTCATTCAGAAGGTCAAATAGGGTAATTAATAAGACACATAGAGATGTAAAGCTAGAGGAATATAGGAATGTATTGCTACAGGATACTACCCAAAATTCTTTAATAAAAGAGTTAAAACATCCATTAGCAACAAGAGTAGAGATATTAAGAATACATCAAAATACTCAGATTATGAGCATATCCTAAGCTCATCATTTTCCCCCTACTTAACCTAATGATGGTCCACTAGCATTAAGTTTCCTGGTTGTTTCCTTGAAATCCATAGGAGCAGTATGGCTTTTTGGCACAGTCCCAAATTTATAATAGAAACCTCTGAAATGTTGCCATCTTTCATAGCTGAGTGTTTCTATATCCTTATTAACATCTGTAGCTTGATAGGGATACAATGGCCACATTAAAACTGGAGGTCAAAATGTCATTGGCAACCATAATTCGAACCTCTTCTGAAGACCAAGTTTTATGTACTTTTCTATCCTTCCAAGGGTTGCTTTAAAATTCAGGGGGCTATGTGGTTCAGATTTCCTCAGCCCAACAGTCAATTTCTCCCATTTTTTTCAATTCTGGAAGAGGCAAGCTTCCAAAATAGATACGGTTGGATTTTGAATTCCTCATACACTTGCTTTCTGATATCAAATATTTTTACTCTTTTTGCTTGATTGTTGAACCCATATATGCAACAATGAGCCATGTTTTCAACATTGTGTAGGGATCTGTGCTTTCTGATCACAATGGGATGGGCTCATCCCTTTCAAATTCTTCATATGCTTCCAATTGTCTGCCATAATTAGCTTCATTTACTACCCAGGACATGAGTGACCTTAAATGAATATGACCAATATAAAGAAGTCGATTCCACTCTGTTTCAGAGGGAATTATTAGTCCATGCAAATAAAATTCACATAAAGAATTCTTTAGCTAGCTAGGGGCTACCTGGTATGCATCATAAAATTCTTTGGTTGTATGAATAACATGATCTAAATTCCTTGAAATTCTCATTAATTGAAACCAAAGAAATTGTTCCTTTAAGCACAGGGCATAAACCCTAGGTGGCGGTCTACATTCTACAATTTTACTAGTTATTTTCATCATGCCATCCATTTTCTTTTTCATTTATTGGATTTCCTATTTCTTCCTTTCAATTTCTCTTTTCAATTTCTTTTCTCCTCCTCCCAAAGACTTCGTTGAATTTCAATCTTGGCTAATTGGCGGAAACTCAAGGTTTGAAATGTGACTAGCCTCCATGTGGTCCTAAATTATTCCAAAAATTCAATCAAAAATGTCTTTTTATAGACAACCATTGCCTGACAAGCTACATGGGGTAATGTTGTGTCAATGGACACTTCTAATTGTTTAGTCTGTTCTTCCTCTTGCTGCAGGATGAATTCCTGTTGCTGCACAGGAAGAGATTGTGCTACTTCAGAAACTTGCCTAGTTGCCTAAGCCAAGTCATCAAGACTTGGCATTCCACTTTCATTACCACTAACATGTGGTTCCTCAACTTCCATTGGTTCATTTTGCATGTCCTCAAAAACAGCAGGTGGACTATGTGGAACATTCTCAGATAGATTTTGAGAATCATTATGACTGAGCTCTTCAGACTCCTTTGAAATTATTATAACTTCAGGTTGAGTAGACGTTGAGGTGACTTTACGTTGTTTCATTGTTGAAACTCTTTTTGGTAATGTGGCAGCTGTAGGAGGCATTCTTGTGGCTTTCCTCTTTCTGTCTTTCCTAGAGGGTTTAGACTCAACAAAAGAAGATGATAGTGAAACTGCAGTAACAAGAGGTGTTGTTGTAGGAGAAACTGCTATAGGAGAAGGTGCTGCAAGAGAGGGACACTATTATCTTTGAACATGAGGTTCAGACTCAGGGGTTTGTTCTACCCTAGATGACTCTCCTACATTCGTTTTTCCTTTTTCTCTTCTAGTAGCAGACATATTTTGTACTCGGGTAGAGGGCTCTAGTATGGAGGTTGCAAGAATAGATGTTGTAGGGGTAGGTGCTACAGGGAGTGCTCTAGGAGGTTCTGGAAGTTGTAGACCATTTTGGGCAACAAATTCTTAACAAGAAAGGGGTGATACATTCCTTAGAGAATGCTCAATCAAAAGTTTAATAAGGGCATGATGGGCAATAGAGTTATCCCTTCCCCTCTGGGTTTCATGGGCACTTTGTTTTAAAATATTTAACAAAAAATTAGGGACATTAACAACTAACCCATGCCTCATATGGCTCAATAATTTAAAATGGTAGGAATGTAAATAGGAGAAGTGTCCCTCACCTTGAGTTAACTACCTGATTGTGAATACAACATATTTTGAATATGGAAAGGGCAGCGACACTCATTTGCATTCTTGTTTAGAGACCTCCAAGGGTCCATCAATTGGTACAGTAAATTCTACCCTAGTAGAAATAGCATTTGAAGAGAAATTTTCTCCTGTTGTAGGAAGCCCGGTTACTTCAACAATTCGTTCTTCTGTTACAACCACTGTTAGATCCCATGCTAAAGCTTCCCCTTCTGAAAGAGTTCTTAAAAATTCACCAACAGCTTCCTCATTAAAAGAATATAATCTTAGAAAATAGTTTAACCAAGCAAACTTTCTAAATGCTTGAACTGTTTGAGGATTTTTTGTTAAGAGCTCATGAGCTATAGGCTCATGTCTTACCAATTGACCACCCATATTCGCAAATTTCCTTTCTGAGATTCCTGCAACTCAAACCTTTTCTAAAAATTCAAAAAAAGCTTTTTTGCTCTACTCTATTTCTTTCTATTTGCTTTTTGTCTTGTCGTCACTTTTCTCTTCTTTTCCAAGAATGACTTGAAAGATAATTGAATGTAATGATGGTTATGAACTACTCATATCAAATAGTTTAATGTTGTTTAGGATAAAACACATAGCCATATTTGGAAAGTACAAGAAGAATAAAAAATATCTTATTAGTTGTGACAACGACATAAAAAAATGTTTGAAATGGATTATCCCAGCCCCTACTTAAATTTTGACATATGTCCACACATGTGCGAAAGGATAGGCAAAGAATGGGTGATAATGACTGATATGTACATAGCAGTTGATGAATTAATGAAATAAATAAACAATGTGATAATAAAAGATATCGCATACCTTTTAATTAATGCTTGTATGTGCTGGGAAATATCATAGTGCACCATGAAATGATGGCTGGAATAGAAACCATGAATGAGGGTGGTACGATAGGATGGATGACGTGGAAGAAAAGAGAATGAATGGAAATGATGGATGGAAAATGGAGAACATGGCTCTCTTAAAAAGGAAACCTTTATTATCGACATGCAACATGAAATTTAAAGAGATGTTGCAGGAGAAAGACCGAAGCCTTTCGCTGTAGGAAGATTAGTGGCCGCATTCAAAACAAACTGCTGCATAAATACATCTTTGGATGCTGGCTTATGATACAACCGAAGATGGTGTCCATTAACCAGTAGCTTGAATCAAACTGGATCTATTGTAGCCAACTGCACTGAGCCATTATCAAACACATTTTCCATTTCATAAAGACCAAGCCATCGTGTGGTTAGCTTACCTTGGTTTTCCTTGTACCTGGAGTCATAGAGTAGCGCCTAATCATTGGCAGAGAATTGCTTAGTTTTGATATGATTGTCACATCATTTTTTCCTTTGCTGCTAGATAGCTTCAGTATGTTACAGGGCAGCCTTCCTCATCTCATCCAATGCATTCAATTGCAGGAGGCATTCCTTTTGAGCCACAAATATATCAATGTTAAGCTGGAGAGTAGTCCTTAAGGTCTTATGCTCAAACTCTATTGGGAACATGGTAGTCTTACCATAGAGTAATTCAAAAGGAGTAAACCCTATTGTTGTTTTCCATGTTGTTCTATAGGCCCAGACTACTTCAAGAAGGTGACTACTCTAATCCTTCTTGTGTAATTAGACTATCTTAGTAAGGATTGCCTTAATTTCTCTGTTAGTAACCTCTGCCTGACTATTCGCTTGAGGGTGATAGGGGCTAGAATTTTTGTGCCTGATCTTGTAATCATTCATCAATGCAGTGATTAAGTTTGATGTAAACTAAGCTCCTTGATCAGTAACAAGTTCCCTTGGGACTCCAAACCTTGTAAAAATCTACTCATACAAGAACTCAACAACTTTATTGTCACGGGCATGTGTCATTGCTTTTACTTCTACCCACTTGGTTACATAATTAGTACAAACCAAAATGTATGATTTCTTATTGGATGAAGGATCAATAGGCCAAACAAAATCTATGCCCCACTTGTCAAAGGGACTAACTACCACTTGAGGATACAGGGGCATTTCATCAGACCTAGTTGGTCTCCCCATGCGTTGACATCTGTCATATTTTCTAGTATAGGCTACAACATCTTTGTGTAGTGTGGGCCAATAGTATTCTGCATTAAGCACTTTAATAGTTGTTCTCTTAGCTAGAAAATTCCCACCACAAGGCTCATCATGATAGGCATACAAAATTTCATAGGTCTCGTCTTCCCTAACACACATTCTCATGACTTGGTCAGGTTCTGTGTAAAATAAACAGTCTATAATCCATGAAAAGCTTAAACTTTTCTCAACCAACAATTTCCTTTCCTTTGGTGAGAAGTGATCTGGGATCTTGTTTCCTGCTAAATAATTTGCAATATATGCATACCATGGAGTTTGAGCAAGAATAGAAAACAAATTTTTATTGGGAAAACTATCATCAATTACCTCAAGAGTGGTAGGTGTAGTTGTTTGAAGTCTTGACAAGAAATCAACCACCACATTAGCCTAGCCTGGCTTATCAATAACTGTGATATCAAATTCATGCAACAATAGGAGCCATCTTGCTAATCTGCCAGATATGGCAGGCTTATTAATGAGGTACCTTGTTACTGCATGATCTATATGAACAAATATTTGGTAACCAGTGACATAATGTCAGAACTTGTTTAGGGCATACACAACTGCTAGCAATTCTTTTTCTGTGACAGTATAGTTTAATTTAGGGCCTTGAAGAGTTTTTCTAATGAAATATATGGCATGCTTAATGAAATTCTCTTTCTGTCCTAAAATGCTCCAATGGCATAATCAGAAGTATCTATGTTTATATGAAAGGGAAAACTCCACTTTGGTCCTTGAAGAACAAGGGCCTCAGTAAGTAAGTTCTTAAGCTGCAGGAAATATTTGTCATAGGCCTCAGTCGAGGGAAATTCAGAATCCTTAGTCAATAAGGCATATAGTGGACTGGCTATTTTGCTAAAATATTTGATGAATCTTTTATAATATCTAGCATGTCCTAGAAAGCTTCTAATATCCTTTTGTTTCAAAGGTGTTTGCAAAGTTAGAATAACATCAATTTTTGCAGGATCAACTTGAATTCTTGCTTGAGAGATATGATGGCCTAAAATAATTCCCTCTTGCATCATCATAAAGCATTTCTCACTATTCAAAGACAAATTTTTCTCTTTACATCTTTTCAACACTTTCTCCAAATTAGCTAATGCTTCTTCATAAGTAACTTCATCAGTAGTGAAGTCATCTATATAGATTTCCATAGAATAATGAGAAATATCAGCAAAAATACTAATCACTACTCTTTGAAATGTTGCAGTTGCATTACACAGTCCAAAAGGTAAGATAGAGTAGGCAAAAGTGCCCCATGGACTCATAAAAGTTGCTTTGTCTTGATCCTCAGGGGTAATTCTTATTTGATTATACCCACTATATCCATCCAAAAAGGAAAAATATTCTTTACCAGATAATGAGTCTAGCACTTGGTCAACAAATGGTAGTGGAAAGTGATTCTTTTTAGTTATTGTGTTCAACTCCCTGTAGTCTACACAAACTCTCTATTTTCAACCTTTTTTAGAAACAATCACTAATAAAGATACCCATTGACTGTCTAAAATGGGGTAGATGAAACCAGCACCAAACAATTTTTGGAGCTCTGTTTTAACTATTTCCCTGAGTGCTAGGTTTATCCTTCTTTGAGGCTACCTGACAGGTGAACAATCTTCCTTAATGTATATCCTATGAGTATAGAGTTGAGGATCTATTCCCTTCATATCCCCATATCCCATGCAAAAGTTCTATGTTGTTCTTGTAACATTGTGACTAGGGCAGCTTGTTGAGATTGAGATAACTTATATTGATATTCAGATAGCGGCCTGAGAACACTTCTACTTGCTTGATAAGATTATTCATGGAGGCTGCTGATAAAGACGGTGTCTGTATTTCATATGGAAGCAAATTGTGATAAGCTGCAGGAGATTCAGGTGGCAGGCTCTCAAAATTCAGTAGTTGTAGGAAACACTTCTGAGGACAGCTATCTAGAGCAGATGGGCTACTTAGATTAGAGTTGGACTGCAAAATGTGTAAAATTAGGTCATCCTCACTCTGAAGCTAGGAAAATGGATTAGTTTGCAGCATCATTAGTTGAGCCAATGAATTGACTTCTTTAGTTTCTTCTCCTAAGTCTGGCCAAAATGGTTGAGACAAGTCTGGCTGAGGCTGAGTAGGTGGGTATAAAGCCAATTTCTTTCTTGAATATCATAAATTGTCATGTCTCCTGAATGAAATCCTATAAAAGAATTAGCAGTGGCTAACCATGGTCTACCTAGGATGATAAGATATCCTCCCAAAGTTTCCTTAGTGGACAATATGATGAAATCTACTAGGTATTCCCAAGACTCAAAGATGACAATAACATCTTCTATCATTCCATCAGGTTTTACTGTGGAACTATCAGCAAGCTATAGGACAATAGTTGTAGACCGAATGTTTAGGATATTCAAATACTCCATTGTATTCTTGGTCATTACATTGATGGCTGCACCAAGGTCAATCAAAACATTCTTTACTATCTGGTCATTAATATTTATTTATACCACAGGACTCCTAGGGTCAGTATATTTTGGAATGACTACCTTTCCTAACATAATATCTGCCAACTGTCCTAGAACATGGATAGTTTGAGGATCCTTTTTCTTTCTTCCTGGTTTCTTTAAATAGGCCTCCTTAATCACTTTTCCATAAACTGGGACATATTTAATGGCTTGAAAAAGGGAGATTTGAATGTGTACATTCTTTAGTTGATCCAGGATATCAAAAGTAGGCTCTTCCATAGACTTGGATGTAGTAATTTGCAATCTTTGAGGAAAAGGCAGTTTAGCCTGATGCTACAGGACAAGATCCTTAGAGACAGTATCTGATACATGTATTATTATAGGCGGTTGTGGAGTAGGGAGAGTGGTTCCAGACCTGAGATGGATATCATGAATATTCAGGGCATAAGTTGGATACTGATTGGCTTTTACAAAATACCTAGGTTGTTGTTGTTGCTGCTACTTATTATTAGGATTTGGCAATAGTTGAGCAGGCATAGGCGTTTGTTTTGGAGGGCCAATATTTGTTGTAGGTGCTATAGGAGGTGGCATGAGAGCCTGAGGTTGTGGCTGCTGAGGTTGCAAGGATCCAGAGGACTAGTTTTACCATTGTTGTGGACTTCTCCATTGAGGATTATGTTGCCAATTATCTGGGGGTGGTGTCCATTATCCTTGTGGCTGCTGTCAACCTCCTTGAGGAGATTTCCATTGAGGACTCTGATAATTAGGCCAGTGTGGCTGAGAAGTATTCCAAGGTGGTGATGGGCCATATGTAGGTTTCCATTGATTATTGTAATTAGAATAAGGATTACCAAAAGTCAAAGGGGTTTTAGGCATACCTTGTCTTTGAGCCCATGGTTGCCTTTATGTGACAAAGAATACTTGGTCATCATCACTCTCTACCATCTTAAAGTTAGTAGGTAACTGCTTAGCCTCCAGGTTAGCCACTATCTTACATTTGCAGCCCCGTTTCTTTTGTTTACAATGTGGACAGAACTCAGCCAAGACTGCTTCAACTTCTTCATGTTTCTTTTGAGCTTGCATAGTATCCAACTATGTAGCCATGTTGTTTATGATATCCTACTTGAAATCAGATAGAAAATTTGTGATCTCCATCTGTGAAACTCCATTAATAGAATACTTTCCCACTGTGGCTTGATGACCTCTACCCTTCTTAACAATTGCTCGAGAGTAGTTGAGACATATTTTCTTGATACCATCCTAAGGCAGTTGGGTTATATCACCTCCTCCCATCAGGTCTAGTGCATCTATATAGGTATCACTGATTCCCTTTAGAAAAAGTAGTTTATGAGATTCTTCGTTGAGAGTATGTTCTAAATTATTTTTAAGGGAAAACACAAATTTTGAGATATAGTCTTCTAGGCTTTCATCCTCCTTTTGTTGAATTTTGAATATATCATCCCCTTTACTACCACTCTTACAATATTTCTTGTATTTCTCAAGAAATTTTGTTTGCATGGCTACCTAACTATCAACAACATCTCTTCCCAAACTCATAAACCATCTAAGGGCTCCTTCCTTCAAAGTGGCAGGAAACAACTTTAGCCTGTGAGCATCCGAAGTGTAATCATAGCTATGACAAAGGATGTCAAACTCAAACAAGAAAGTGTCTGGGTCCTCTCTAACTAGTCCATAGAACTTGGGAAGTAATGAAAAATGAATATTTTTAAGGTTATCATTATCTTGCTAAGCAATGATAGGGAATTCAAAAGCAGGAGGTCGGTTAGGTGGATTACATGCCATATTTATTTGTTGAAGTATTAGAGCAAATGAATTTTCTTTAGGTTCTTCGTCAACTGGGTCAAATGGCAATTCAACAAACATGTTTTCAAGGAGGAACCTTCCCAAAGCATCTCTTCTTCTATGCATGCAATAGAATGATCCGTAACTTGAAGGAATTTGAAAATGCTTGAATAACAGACTCAACTACTACTAACAATGACTTATGATAGGTTCTTAGCTTGACACCATCCCTGAAAATGGTGCCAAAAATGGTCACACCCATAAAAGGATATAAAAATCATGAAAAATCCTAACCTGGGAATTGGACATTCTAGCAGGCAACTAATATCTTCTTATGGTCATTCATTTACTTTTTCAAACCAGCGAACGTATACTTGAAATGGAGTGGCACTATATGTTCACTAAGAACTAGTTTCAGTCACAATTTACTAGAAATAAATGCATGAAATAAATTCTACTTATGCTATAAGAATGTAATGTGAAGCCTTCTAAACTTAATCAAATCAGAAATCATAACAACTATGATTGAGAAACAAACTATGAACTGGCCTTATGCTACAGGAACAAACACGAGGATGGATTCCTGATGCTGTAGGAACAATATAAGACTAAGTGTGTGTTGAAACTTTATAGAATGAAATCTAACTTATGATCAATAGGAAATAAAAAACTAATTAACCAACTACAAATACTTACTAAGTAGGCCCCCTTAGCAAGCATCAACCAACTATGCAAGAATTGAAGTAAGAACTTCATCAAATTTTATTCATAAACTCAGAATGATATACATTGTTCTGCTCATATGAAAACTAACACAAAACTCTATCTCTTATCATAATACTAACTATTACATATTCTACTTCTTATTATCATACTAACTTTTACATGCTATGCTTGCTCACTCACACAGGAGGAAAACTTATTTAAACCAGAAAAGCAACTAACTACCTAACTCAAGAAGAGAAAGACATGGACATAAATGTATCATGAAACTGAGGAACATACTTCTCATAAATGAAAGGATATCTGTTCAACCCAATCCAGAGAAAATTTAGCATTCCACTTTTTCTAGATTAAATGATCATTTTGGTTTCTTCACAACAACCCAGACACAGAGTCTTTGCTAGAACAACTTCGTCTACGTCATGTAGGAAATGGACTTTACTGTAGGGCCGAGATCTGCTGTGCTTGATTGGATCATCCTCCCTTCAACAATTTGCAATGCACATGGCAACAAAAGCAAGAGAAAGCATGCATGGCAAACAACATGATACATTCATTAATCATATATTAAATCTATTTCATTATTCAAAAACCATATGCATTATACCAGTCATTTGAAAGGTCAAACAAGGTCATTAATAAGACACATAGAGATGTAAAGCTGCAAGAATATAGGAATGTATTGCTATAGGATAAAACCCAAAAGTCTTTAATAAAAGAGTTAAAACATCCATTAGCAACAAGAGTAGAGATATTAACAATACATTAAAATACTCAGATTATGAGCATATCTTGAGCTCATCAAATGGAAAAATGGGTGATGATACTATCAGAATGTGACATTGAATATGTGGAGAGGAAAGCAATCAAAGGCCAAGTCATCGCAGACCAGCTAGAAGAAGAACATATCTATTTTGAGAATCCTCTTGTCTCAGAGTTTCCAGATGAATCTATTTTCAACCTCAACATAGCTGACCATTGGAAACTATACTTCGAAGGCTCATACACACATCATGGATCAGGAGCTAGTGTCTTCTCCATCACCCCAAAAGGGGATTGCATACCAAGGTCCTACAAACTGGCATTTCCTTGCACTAATAATATCATAGAATACAAGGCTTTGACTATAGGTCTTAGAATAGCAGTGCAATGGAACATCATAGCTCTTAAAGTATACAGAGACTCCCAATTGATCATAAATCAAGTGAATGATGAATACCAAACCAAGGACGACAAGCTCAATCCATACAAGAAATTTGTGGAGACTCTTAAAGAATCCTTCATCAAAATTACATTTGAGCAGATACCTAGAGCCAACAACAGAGCAATAGATGCCATGGAAACAATTGGGTCCCTATTGGACATCCCCAACAATGTTCCAAAATATGAATTCCTGGTAGAGCAACTTCTTGTACCCACATTCGAGGTACTAGAATCAGAATTCATGTGCAAAATCATTGGTCCCAATGATCCTTGGTACCATGACATTTATACATACCTTCAAATAGGAGTCATACTCGCCGACCTACCATCAAATCTAAAATGATCCTTTGTAAAAAAGGCATCTAGATTCATCATCCTAGGAGATATCCTATATTGTATGAGCATGAAAGGAACCCTACAACGTTGCTTAAATGCTGAGGAGGCATTAACCGCTCTAACTGAAGTACACAATGATATCTATGGTTTAGACTTGAGCGGAATGACCATAGCTAAGAAACTATTGAGGATGGGGTATTATTGGCCCACAATGGAAAGAGAAGCACATGATTATGTTAGAAAGTGTCTACAATGTCAGTAGCATGGAGACCTCATCCATGCACCAGCTCAA
Organism: Sequoia sempervirens; assembly: GCA_007258455.2. Lineage (NCBI taxonomy): Eukaryota > Viridiplantae > Streptophyta > Pinopsida > Cupressales > Cupressaceae > Sequoia > Sequoia sempervirens. The sequence goes on along the minus strand of VDFB02388457.1, from coordinate 29,013 downwards.
GAGCTTCATCCTATTGTCACACCATGGCCCTTTTTGCATTGCAGACTTGATCTCATTGGGAAAATCACACCCACTTGATCTAACAACCACAAATTCATCATAACCACAACAAAGTACTTTACTAAGTGGGTGGAAGTCATACCCATGACGTACCTAATTAGGAAGCAGATTTCAAAGTTTATCCTGAACTATCTCATTTGCCACTATGGTGTCCCACAAGCCACTATCTCAGATAATGGGACACCATTCAAAAATTAGGAGGTCTATGACTTATGCAAGAAATTCAAAATCCAACATCGCTTCTCCACCCAATACTATCCCCAAGGCAATGGCCAAGCAGAAGCTGCAAACAAAACCATTATGAAAATCCTTAAGAAAACAGTCAATGACGTAAGTTGTGACTAGCATTTACAGCTTAATCTTTCCCTCTGGACCTATTGAATTAGCATCTGCACACCCACTGAAGCCACCACCTTTTCCCTGGTCTATGGATTAGAAGAAGTACTCCCCATAGAGATCGAGCTTCCATCACTTAGGATATCACTGTAAAACCTCATCACAGATGAAGAGTATCGAGTATCAAGATTAAATGAGTTGGAGTTACTGGATGCACAACATATAGATGCTTTAAATAATTTGCAAGTCTATCAGAATAGACTAAAAAGGAGCTACAATAAGAAAATTAGAAGTAGGATGTTCCAAGTCAGAGAACTGGTATTAAAAGAGAATCAGAAGAATGTCCCAAAACCAAGTAGCAAAGGAAAATTTGAACATGACTGGCTGGGACCATTCATCATCACAACAAGTTACAAGGGGCATATTAGTTATCAACACCCGAAGGGAAACCTTTGCAAGAGCCCATGAATAACTCTCATCTCAAAAAGTTTTATGCCTAAATATTTCAAGGTATAAAACCAAAAAATCCAAAAAATCTGAAAATGTCCTAAAAAAATGGTTACTTCGGTGAAAACCAGGAAAATATGAGTCTTGGTGACAACAAAAAAATCAAAAAAGCCAAAAATATTAAAAAATCAAAAAAAGGATTGAAAACAGTAAAGAAAAAAATTGTCCTCTAGTGAAAACTACTTCGGTGGCACTTTGGGCAAGTACCTTGGTGAAAACCTGGCAAACAAGCGCCTTGTGTAAACAAGCACTTTCCATCCATAGGATCTTTATGACTTGTTCTGCATCATCCATCCATTTCACTTCCATCATCCATCGCATTCAGGTCTCCATCCATCACTCATCCACTCACATTTGCATCATAGCTTGGTCATGTTTTCGTATCATGATCCCTCCTAGTACTACTCGACCCATCCTTAAGGTTAGTTTGTCCTGCCTTTATTAGAGTAGTCTATTGCAACACGCTGGGGCATGTTCTTATTAGATTGGATTTGTGTATATTCTTAAAGTCCTAAATATCAGAAAATCCAAAAACATCAGAAAATCAGAAAATCCAAAACCATCAGAAAATCAAAAATCCAAAAACATCAAAAAATCAGAAAATCCAAAAATAGCAAAAAATTAGAAAAATCCAAAAACATCAAAACATATCAAAAAATCCAAAAACAGGTCAAAAAGTCAGTGAAAAGGTCAAAAACAAAGTCGTCTCGTCGAACTACGGGTCTATAAGCCTTGAACATAGGCAAGGTTGATCTTTGATCATCCCCCGAGACACTTAGGTTAGTCCTTTAGGAGTTCGTCATAATAAACTGACATCTCATCATGTATATCATTATCTGTAAATCGATCAAGTTGTCAGTCAAACTACATGGTCTCTACGTGTATAACATAGGCAAGGCTAATCTATTGATCAACCCTCGAGGTCCCTAGGATAGGTCTTTAGGTTAGTCTCTTAGTCAAAATCTCAGAAAATCCTAAAACATTGGAAAACCAAAAAAATCAAAACATTTGAAAATATCAAAAAATACCAAAAGCAACCTCAAAACATTGCAAAAGATCAAAAACATCCAAATATTTGAAAAAATCCATCCACCTCATCTCACTTGCACCCGCAATAACACCATCCATAATAAACTAATTGTCATCCTCAACCTTTGGTAAAACAGTTAGAAACAAGTCTAGCAGCTTAAAAGTAAAACTCAAAAATGTCAAGTCTCAGGTTTAAGTCAGTACATAAACAAGTTGGTCAATTCTTTGTGTCGATAGTCCATCATCGAAATAGTCCCATATGAATCATCTGATAACATCATGTCCTAGGATGAATTCTTCTTACAAGGGGAATATTTATAAAAAAAACACTTTGGATAAACGAAATGACATGCCACCATCCACTAACATGTCCTAGGATGTATCCTTGATACAATGGGCATTATCTTTCGGCAATAGTTTCGGTTCTTATCCTTAAAAACACATTGCCTTTTGGTTAGGGTATTGAAGAACATCAACTTGTTTGTGTGCTTTATCTTTGTCTTTTGACTTATCTTATTCTGCTCAGTCCAAGGACCTCTTGATGATATCCGAGCGAAGGATTTAGAGAGATAGGAATGGGGAAACGATCATTATCCTTTTGTCTGCTATGCTTGTTGGATGTTCTTGTAAAATAACTTGACAAATACTTTCTTTGTTAGATATGTATAGAGGATGTTTTGGACAACTTGTTGACTATTGCATTGACTAGTTATACCTTTCCGTGTTTTGGTCCGAGATGTTTGAAACTTATAAAGTCATCCTAGCAAGGTTTTTGTATGTCAGGTGTGAACAAGAATACTCCTATCTATTTTTCGAGTCAAAGTCCATCACACTAAGTACCACACCATCCTGGTCCTTTATACCTTGATGCATCGTACTTATGTGTGTTATCAAACATAAGGTAAGTGACCCTTTTAAAATCCCAATCCTTGATAAGCAAATCATCCATTTTTCATCACCATTTCTTATCATCATATCTCATAAAGTTGGCTTGTTGGATCCTCTTGTCATCATTTAATGTCTTCTTTTCCGCACTAACATCATGTCATGAATAATTAATCATCATCACCAGTGCATCCATCCTGCATCCACAAACCATCAGTATTTTGCATATCATCTCACATGCATAATCATCATCATAATATAGATCTATTAGTCTAAGCATCTCATAAAATCATACATTTACATAATCATGGCATATCACATCATTCATCCCATTCATCTCACATCATATCATCATTTAAGTGTTTAAGATAATATAGATCTATTATTCTAAGCATCTTAAAACCATCTCATTTGCATCATCATCCATAACCATCTAGTTTGAACCTCTTTATAGTGAGATCAACCTTCAAATAGAATATTTTCGCTCGATCTCTCAAGGGGGCAATGTACTAGTGTACTTCTTTCCACTAAGGCAACCAAAAAAATCATAATTTTTTTGAATTTTGATCATGACAAGTTTATTCTTTAAACCAATGCAGCAAGTTCATTGCTTCAAAGAGGGGTAAAATGTAGACACGTGAAATTAGCATTATGCACTTAGTTCATATTCATCTGCTCATTAAATTAATCAAGCTCATCAAATCCATTCACTAGGTAAATTAAACTCATTAATTTCATTTCTAAGGTTGTTCATTTAAATTAAATAAATCAAACATCAACCTTTGAATTAAATAAACCAAACTTTATTTAATTAAATCTCCAAATGCATATTCCATCATTTTTTTATTTAAATAAATCCAAATATTTAAGTCAAAAGGGTCAAAATCATCTAAACATCATTTAAGCTAATATAATCCTAATTAGTCTAACCTAACCACCCATCACATCCTCTAGCTTTTCCCAATTGCACCAATAAATCATTTTAATTCATTTATAAAATTATCATTTTCCCTCAACAAAGCACCTTTTTGGAATATTCCCTCAAGTTTGAATATGAAGACAAGTTGACTTGTCTCTTCCAACATTGCAATAACTTCTCTCTTTCATGTCCCCCCCTCAACATTTAATTCACAATTTCAAATTTGAATCTCCCCCTCTTGGGAACATTGGCCAAAACTTGCTCATTCTTCAACTTATCACAAGTGGACAAGTGGCCTCATCTCATTGGTCCAATCTTTATCCCACATTGCTCTATTTTGAGCTCTCTTCCTATTTGAAAATCTATAAATAAAGGGTTGATTCTTCATCTAATCATCTACACTTTCATGCAAAGTTACTCTCTTAAATTGAAAACTAGTTTTTCTCTTCACCATTGCATTTCATCATTTGAGTTTTAGCAAGGATTGGGAAAGGGTCATTGGCACATTTGACACCAATCCAATATGGAATAGGTACTTGTTATGCTTTAGTAATGTCCTTTTGATCTCTTTTGTCATTTGTGGCATTTTCTTAAGCATTTACATGTTTTTTCATAGGAGCATTTGAGGAATTTGCATATGATGAACCGATGCTTCAGGTTTTAGAGTTTTGCAAATTTTTAGGTGCTTCAGGAAGTATCAAAATGCAATATTAAATACCTAAATAATTATATTATGAAATAGTGACTTGTGTGAAGAGAAACCCCACTCAATAACTTACACAATATATTATCAAACTTGAGTAGGATTAAAATACACTTGGAATAAAATTATTTATAGAAGTATTCATTAAGTATAAAATTGGAAGAAATTATACAATATCTGAACAACAACTATGTATATATAAATTCATTTATGAAACAACTTTCTCAAATGCTATTGTATAGAGCAATGAGAAAGGTAGGAATCCATAAATGATTTCAAGCACCATGTTAGAAGAATCCTTATTTAATTTAAGGAAATTGTCTGTTAGATGTCACCTTATACATAAAAATTAAGAATCAATTTTTAAGAATGTTCACATATTTATTATATACACTAATACATATTAATTTATGATAAAGTCATATATAATACGTAATTTGATTTTTCATAAATATTTTAACATGATTTAAAAATAATAATATTAACAAATCATAACTTTTTCTTAGAAACATGGTAACATTCAAATGGATTTATTTTCCAAATATTTATGAAAATAAATCTAAATTTGATATATAATAATAAATAGTAACATATAAATATTCATTTTTTTTTTTTGAATTAGAAAAGCCAGGGAAGGGCCCTAATCTCAAACAAAGAGAAAACAAAGTTGAACAACCCAACAAAATAGACTAGCTAAACATAACAATCAGTTAGAGAAAACAAGACAAAAATAGTATGAGAAAAAAAACTAATAGTAAGAATAGAGCCACTAGCCAAAGGCATAATAGAGAGGAAAACTAGAGGGGAACAACTCAAGCACTAGAGCAAGGACCCAACAACCTTTCCTTCAAGGGCTTGTCAATTGAAACTGAAACCCTCTTAGAAGAACAATTATCCAAGAGGAATCAAAAGTCACATTATAAAAATTTAAATCAGAAGGGGGATAATCCCCTCCAAGTTAACTTACAAAAGGAACAACAAATGTTTCAGGTGTAACATTCAAATCCAAGCTACAAGCATCATGATTTGAAGATGAAACAATCTTTTCCAAAATGGGGGCTTCTATGATCTTAAAGGAAGTTGCAAACTTAATAGTAGGAGTTGTCTTGTCCATAAAAAACCCTTAAGAATCCATAGGAGAAGCTGCACCATCAACACCAAGATTATTCTGCTGCATAGAAGGAGAAGGGGAACTAGAATCATCGTAATCAGAAGGGGGACAATAATTTATTTTTTGAAAAAAATTGATGGAATAAAGAAATTAAATTGGAAAAAGCCACATAATAATTGGTGGTGAACTTTAATATAATGATGATGATAGACATTATATTATGCATTTATAATTCTTAATATAGATTTATATCATATATGTTCATTAAAAATATTTAAATATTATTCAATTTCAACTAACATTATTAAATATAATGTTTGGATACTTGTGTATTTAATAGTCATAAATATATTTTTGTGAAGCAAATAATTGCAAAATACATAATACTTTGATTTACCATATTAAACACTTTATAAATATAAAATAACTTATTACACTTAAAACGTCAACATTGAAAAAAAAAAATCCACTGAAAATAAGAATAAAAATTTCATACAAGATAAATCTTTAGTATATCCCATCATAATATTGACTAAAAAATAATTTTAAAAAATTATATGTAATATTAAAATAAAATTAGACTATTCAAATTTTACATATTTAAAAAATAAAGTAAACTTTATAATTGCAATTTAAATATTTTTTTTAAATTTAAAGAATGTGTACAATTCATTTAAAAAATTTAATTCAAATTTCAATCTAAAACTAACCTAATCAAATTGAACAACAAATATAAAAAATATTATATCAAAGATATTCAAATATTATAGACTATTGGAACTCTAAGTTTCAGCCATATTCTCTATCCTCATGTTAGAATTCTAAGGAAGATAAGTTATATATATATACATATATATATAAATGATTTTTCATTATATAGATTAAATTAAAGATGTATATTTATTTTCATAATAAATATTCAATAATTTATAAAGATGTTTTTAATGGCTTTTTATTATTTTATTTTGTAATATCAAACTTTATTAGTGTAAGTGATTAATGTCTATTAGATAACTATACATTAAAATTGTGTTAAAACAAAAAAATCTTAAAAGTTTGGTGAATTAGTAAAATTCATAGAGAATTTTTTTAATTAGATGTTGAGTGCTAATATTGTTCCTGCAAATTATTTTCTAAGATACATTCTTTATGTATCTTGTTTAAAAATTCATATTATGTATAAAAATAATTTGAAAGTGAAAAATATAATCATTTTATTTGTAAAGGTGATGTGTCATTTTTTAATTAAACTTTTAAAAATTAGGCATCTAAAACATTTGAAAATTGAATTTCATAAATTATTGGATTCCTAAGCATTATTAAAATGTAATTTATTCCATAAATTACTTGACCATGTGAACATTCCATAATTCGTATAGTTTATGATATTCATAATCATGGGCATGAGCGTAGGAATTCACACATGATGTTTATGGATCCTTATCGAGATACATTTAATTTAAATAAGTTGGAAACGGACTTCCACACAATTTCAATGACAACACACCATAGTTGCAATATAGTCATTATAATTTACTTTAATTTTCCAGTGACACTTCTAGAAAGACATGCTTAGCTAATAGGCTATTTGTGTCAAGTTTGCTCAGAATTTTCATCAATCTCCCTGGTTTTTGACCTTTCAGGTGCTAGGGAAAACTTGGCAGATGAATTATAGTTTAGTTAGAATTTTCATCAGCCCTGCCAATTTTAGGTCTCTATTGTCATGTAAAAGGTGGAAAAGATGTTTTTAAAATAAAAAAAGCATTTGGTGTGATGATAGAGGAGGCCAGAAAAATGATGCAGTTATAGAGGAGGCCAGTGAAATGTCATCGACATTGACTGTTGTGTGGTTTTTGTGTAGTGGCGATGGCACAAGTAACATTTGTTTTAAAGTCCTCAAAAAACAAAACAAGTTTCTATGTAGTTATCGATAATGTATTGTTGGGTGTCATTCTCTAGGTTTATGTTGTTGTTGAAGGTAGCTGTGAGTGTGGAGGGAAAGCTTCTATGAAGGTGTAAGTGTGTTGATCAGCTGTGGAATTTCTGTGAAGGTGGTTGGAGGTTATCTTCTATTTTTTGCATGCATCAATGGTTGCAAAATGTGTAGGTTGTCCTAATCCAGTGGTCTTTTTTTTGCAGGTGGTGGAGAAAGAATGAATGGAAGAGAAAGCAAGCGGGAAGAGGTGTTATTGAACGAAGCGAGAAGAGGTACATAATAGAAAAAACCATTTGTCAAGTATTTCTAAAATAGTTTATGTTATTTTCAAAAGGGGATTGTTGATTGTTCCTCTGTAGCTTAGTCTAAATTGTTCGGTTCATGGTTTCCATGTAGCCACCATTGCTGGAAGGAAATATTGTTTGTTTTTTGTATTTCATGTGTTGTATTCATGTGTTTTTCATGGGTTTTCCATTAGGGTTACTCTTGAAACCAATATTGTTTCATTGTGTCGATTGTTGTTGAAAAGATTGTATGGTTTTGTGGGTTTTGGCATGTGGCTGACCGTTGGCTATATTGTTCCACTTATGGCTTTGGTTCTATGTGAATGGTTGGAAAATAATTAATCTGGTGTGTTTTTGGTGAATCTTGAAATCAAGATTTCTTGTGTTTTGTGGGTTTTGGTATGTGGGTGACTATTGGCAATATTGTTTTATTTATGGCTTCCATTTTGTGTGAATGGCTACAAAATAGTTAATCTACTATGTTTTTGGTGAAATTTCCCACCTAGGTTACCATTGAAACCAATAATGATTCATTTAGGGTTTGCATTTTCCTGGTGAAGGTTTTGAGTCAGTCTGTTACTGGGAGCTTTCTATGTTTTGTGGGTTTTCTATGTGAACCACTATTACAAGCCGTGTTTTTGTGTGTGATGGTTGCAACCCAATGAAATAGTTAATGTTATATAGGTTGTGTTGTTTTATGGTATATTGTTGCATTTTTTATAGGGTTCTATTGGAAAAAAGATTATATAGTTTGTTCACAATGATATTGTTTGATTTATGGTTTGACTTTTGCACGCATGTTTTTGTATGGATTTTTCACTGTGACTTTTAGTGTTTTTCACGTTTGGCCATCTAGGTGAGTGTTGATAACAATATTGTTCCGTTCACATATTTTGTTTTGTGGCAATGGTTGCAATGCAGTAAAATAGTTAATGTTATGTAGTTCATGTTGTTTTGCATAAGGGATTGCTCACTATTGTTGTTTGCGTTAGGCTATATTCTTCCATTTATGGCTTCCATTTATTTTTCTTGTTATTACGACCATCACCACTAAATGAAAAGCATACAACAATTAATGTTGATACAAATCAACATTTAATTTTCACAGCCTTGTCTATCCATGTGACCCAAAAAACAACACCCTCTTCCAAAAGCAACCAACAACCACCTCCACCACTTTTTTCACAGCAATTGGAATGCCAAAAATCTAGGAGGCTAACGGAAATTTCGACCAAACTTATAAGCCATTCGCCACTATATCTATATATGTGTATATATATATATATGTATATATATGCATTTATGTATAGAAATGTGTATATATGTATATATGCATATATATATGTATGTATATATGTATATATATATGTGTGTGTGATGTATATATGTGTATATATATGTATATATGTATATATATATATGTGTGTGTATGTATATATATACCTTTTGCCATCATATCAACTAAATGCAAGCCATAAAGAGAGACCCATGAAAAATTGAAATATATATGTATATATGTATATATGTAGACATATATATGTATATATATACATATATATTGATATTAAAATATACCCACTATAGGCTAAGGCACAAAACAATAATCAGTAGTACCTAATGTAACCAAACATTGAATAAACAACATTAATTGTTTTATTCTGTTCCAAAAATGAAATGATATAGTCTAAGGCACAACATTAACTATTTTTTATCTCGTTCTAATGATAAACACAAAATGAAAGCCATATATTAAGAAAACATTGAATCAATAGAATTAATTATTTTATTATGTTCCAATAATGAAATGATATGGCATGAGGCACATCATTAACTATTTTTTATTTTGTTCCAACCATGGCCACAAAATGAAAGCGATAAACTAAACAACATTGGTTTCAACAGCGGCCCAAATGGAGAAATGATCTATATATATATACATACACACACACATATATTTATCTAGATGTATTAATAAAGAGGAAGCCATAAAGATTCACAGTGGGAAATGAAAGTAAAAATATACTAATTTCTTAACACAACCTTATCAAAAATTGAAAGAATGTCTTGTTGAAAAAATTCCTAGACATTTGTTTTGTTCCGTTAGTCGTTAAATGGTTGTTGTTATTATGACCATTTCCACTACATGCAAAAAATATAACAGTTAGTGTTGATGCAAACAACCTTATTTCCAACGGAGCCAACAACTGCTGCCAACACCTTTCCATGGCCATCAGAAGGCCAAAAATCTGCGAGGCTTACGAAAATTATGACTAGACTTATAACCCATCCACCCATATATCTGTATATATGTATATATGTGTATATACATGTATATATATATATATATGTATATATATGTATATATGTATATATATGTATATATATGTATATATATATATATGTATACACACATATATAAATATATGTGTGTATATACATATGTATATGTATATGTATATATGTATATATGTATGTGGATTTTTGTATGTATGTATATATATACATACACACACACACACATGTGTGTGTGTGTGTGTGTGTGTGTGTGTGTATTTATGTGTATTTGAAATGTAGCCTTTCATGGATGGAGCCTTGAGAAATATTGATAGACCTTCGCATTTACAATAAGACACTATCAAAAATTAAATACTATAGCCTGTTAAAAATGTAGCATAAAGAATGTACATTTCTGACCACTCTAGGTAGTTGTGAAATGAATATTGCTTATTACAATCAATATAGAGTACATTAGGATCTAATTGTGAATTTGACCATTGTTACTAGTTTAGTAATCACTATCATTATTCTGAAAGGTTGTTTGTAACACATTAGTTTGTCAAATACTACATTATGTCTAGGTTATGGTCTACAATAATAACAATAAAGTGTGGAGTTTAGTGTAGTGATTATACATAAATTGAATGAACTGCATAGCATTAAATTATATTTTATTCCATTGCAGAAAAATTGCAATAGAAAGCTAAAAATCACACCTACTATCCTATGTAAAACTTTTATTGGAAAGGGTAGACCATATACATGTTTTGTGTATACAAAGTTTGAATTTCAGAGCAATGATCATATCTAATTCATAGACAATATGTAAATTAGGAGATATCAAAGTTCTAAATTTTATAATGCATAATTTACTTTGTAGTTGCAATGCAATGAATGAAGTAATTACAATTTAGCCATACCTATTGCATGTGGCAGAATGCAGTATGTACAAAAAAAAAAAAAGGCTTGATTTCCATCCAACCATATTGGCTCATGGAGCATTGTGTGCTCTTACAAAACCCCCGAACAAGAAAATAATTTTTTCACCACTGTGACCATTGGTGAAAATATTTTCTTAGTGGAAATAAATGTTATAATTTTTTTATAATTTTATGGTAGGGTGGAGAGTGGGCCTTATTGTGTTGAGTTCTATTTTATAATTTTTATGTGCATATTGCTATATTTCCATAACCAGAAAACCAAAGACATAAATCAAACAACATTGGTTTCAACAATGACCTAGATGGAGAAAGCCACAATATAACTCGAGCTATACAATAACAATAAACAAAATCTGCATAACCTCAATAATTTTATCTTGTTGCAAACATGCCAACAAAATACTTTGATATACATACAAATCTATGGACAAGAAAATTTAATATTGTCTCATTTATGGCTTCCATTCTATGTAAATGGTTATGATATATTAAAATAGTCTATGTTGTTTTCTATAGTGCAATGCAATTTTTTGTTCTATAGCTTTGGCTATATACTTTCATTTGGAATGCATAATAAAATAGTTATTACTATAGAGTTAATGTTGTTACCCAAAAGGAATTCTCGAAAATCATAATGACTGATTTCAATTGGACTATCTACAAAAATCTACATGTATGGTATTATATGCATAAAATATTGTTATAGAGCAGTCATAATCAATGATGTCCAAGGAAATCTAACACAGTGTGCATAAGATTAACTATTTTAGTCCATTGCAAGCAAAGCTTGAAAGTAACCCCCTCGAGGAACGAGATACATTGTCCACCACTTTCATAAATGGTAAACTGAATCCTTCTTGTAACACTTAAGATATAGGCTATCATTCTAACAAGCCATTCTTGAGTTTGGCAACAATATTGATATTAACAAATAATACAACCTTCTTTGAACAACACATTATTTGAAATTGAAACAATATAGCGTTCTCACGACACCTTGTTAAAAATGAGATGATGTAGCCTAGGCTAGAGTATAACAATTAAGAATTCCATATTGGAATGATGGTTAGAAAAGAAAAGGCGTGAATTAGAAATTCATTCCTCCTAGATGTGCAAACAATACAACATCTTCTAAACAACATCTTATCTAGAATTGAAATAATATAGCATTCTCATGACACCTTGTTCAAAATGATACGATGTAGCCTAGGCTAGAGTATAACAATGAAGAATGCCATAGCGGAACGATGGTCAAAAAAAAAAGGGCATGAATCAGAAATTCATTCCTCCCCTATGTGTAGATATGTATGTATGTCACGGTGGATGCAAACAACATTGATATATAGTGATTACTATGTTACTTTTCATTGGGTCATTCTTGGAATGATAAGTTTTATTTTTGTTGATATATGGAAGATTGATGCCGCCATTGATCGTATTAGTGGACAGTGTATGTTCTAGGTTGGTTGTGTTGGAGGAACATAGATTGTTTTTGAAATTATTTATGTAAAGATCTATATTTGTGTGTTTTTTATATTATTTGTTTTGATCATATTGTAGATGTGCCAACAAAAAATGAAATATACAAAGGTTTTCAATTTAAAAATTGACAATGGACCTTATTAGATTTTGATGGTTTAATTGAATCTTTGGTTGTTGTATTCTTGTCACAATAGAACTTGTGCCCAGCCACCGGCATTGCAACTTTGTCTTTTACAAAGAGCAGCTCCAATAATGTCAGTGGACTCTAGCTCTCCCCAGGCTACTCAACAACTATCAGGAATTGATCCTATAAGTATGTTCCTTGTTTATTCTTTGTTCCTGCCACTTGTATTGGTTGTTTCCCATGTGCATTAAGCGAACTGCAAACATGCTTTGCTTGCATTTGTAGACTTTTTCCTATATAGTTTGACTTGTTTATATTTAACATATTTATGTAGCCTTCACGACTTTGTTTTCTAGCTATTTGGGAGTAGCCTATGTTTAGCTATCTACATTTCTTCCTTTTTAGTGGAGTTTCATATAGCTTTCTTTTTGTTGCAATATTTCCTATGCAACATCCATTGGTAATTATAGACTTGTTCATAGCCATTGCATCTATTGATTGGTGATGGAATTCTTTATACATCTTTATTGAAATCATGAATGTGTCATTGAAGTCTTTGGCTTTGTGTTCATGGCTGCACCACTATATAGTTTATGTTTTTTTCTTCAAGGAATTGTTGACAACTATTCTATAGCTTCCTAGCATGTGCTAGCCACCTCTTCCACCTTTCCCTCAGCCACTGAAAAAAGTTGTGATATGTAAGGGTTGTTTTCTAGCAAAGAGGCTATTGGCCTTAATTGTATTCTACAAGGTGTTGTTGGCTATTTTCCTCCACCTTTGGTTATGATATGGGGCTATATTCCTACAATCAACAATTCCTTTTTGTAAATGGCATAGACTATTAAGTTGCTTTGCTGGCTTTAGAATGCTGATTTTTAAAATGCCCATATATGCCTATGCAACTAACTTTTGAGATGTATACATTGATTTGGAATTCATTTTACAACTCCAAATACATATATTCCATGTGTTGGCTATATATACATGGGTTTGTTCCTTAGAGATATATGCATGGAAAAAGTATGTTTCTTTGTTGTAGTGTTCTATTCCTATTTCATCCATGTTTCTTTGTTGTAGTGTTCTATTCCTATTTCATCCATTGTGAATGTGTGTATATGTCTAATTAGATGTAGACACCATTTGTATGTATTGTAGATATGTATGTGAAATTAGAGACACACATTATTCATCCATATTCGTAGAGATGTATGTATGTGAAATCACATGCAAACAATATTCATATTTTTTGCTTGATATGTTTGTTCTTTTCATACATTAATGATGATTCATGTTTGATTTATGGTGCCTGTCCCATGGGGATGGTTGCAAAGTACTAAAATAGTTCATGCCCTTCACAATGGACTATTTTTGGGTGTTTTTGTATGATTTCTATGGTGGTTGATATATAGCCTTCCATTATAACAAACCCTTATTGAGGTCTTGATAGTTAACAACTATCCTTCGATGAGAAAATTGACTCTTTTATTGTTCTCAAACCATAGCGACCGAATAGGAATCATATGCAAATTAGTCTTGATCTCAACTAGTGTTTAATTTTGATGTCCTTCTCTATTGACTCACCAAATTATTTTCATTTAGAAGTGAAAATATATCAACTGTAACTCTATTCTGACTAGATCCCCCCTACATGAGAAGGTTCGAAAGATGGCACTTGAGGCTAAAAAAAACTCTTACCAAAGTTGACAGAAATAGGGGATATCCACCCATCTTGCATGTGAGTTGTTAGAGTTACAGGAAGAGTGGCATAAATATTGCATATGGGACTTGTAATATAGCTTGCCATCTAGAAAATATAGCAATACCAATAAAAATAGGTATTAGTGTGTATGAATATTGTCTGCAGCTATAATGAAAAATATATGTATTTGCACATAGGGAAAATATATTGTCCACCATTGTAATTAATGGTAGCGTCAAATGAAATATCATACTAGGAAACCTATGCCCAATTTTTGATTCAATCAAACATAAAGTGTATAGCATTAACTATTTCAATCTATTGCAACTATAACTGCACTTGTACAAAAGTGATAAATTAGACGTTGTTGGATTGAACATTGGCCCCCTCGTGGAAACCTAAAAAACATTAAAAATACACTGTTACAAACTTGTGGAAACCCACAACGACAAAAACACAAACCTTAAAGAGAAATCCATACAAAATATACTATTGTCTCAACAAAACCTCATTGAAGATTGAAAAAATAGAGCCTTTTCAACAACTTCTAAAAAATGAAACCATATAGCTAAAGCAAGAGAGAAATAATTAATAATTCCCAATGGAATCTAACACAAAGTCTATATGATTAACTATTTTATTCCATTGCAACCATAACCACAAAAAAAAAGCCAAAAAATTATAGTGTGTTAAGGAGAATTGGAAGACTTCTGAATATCACCTTTTTTGAGGATGAGACAATATACCCCAAGATACAGAAGAGCAACAAAAAGTACTGCATAACATGGACAATTTTATTCAATTCAAAACATAGCCACAAAATTGAAGCCATAAACAAAAACCCACAAAGACTCACAGAAACAAGCCAGAGTTGAAATGTACTCATTCCTCAACAAAACCCTATCAAAAAATTCATACAACATAGCCTTCTCAACAACACCTTGCTGAAAGTTAATAGTAACAAGCCCATCCAAAAAATATACTTTTTTTTGCACCTTATAAAAATTTGAAGAAATTAACAATGCCTTATTGCATATTAAATAATATAGGGTTCAAAAAATTGTAGACCATGAATGAAAAAAATGTGGAAAACAGTATTACTAGTATGCAACTCCTCCTGCTTGGTTTAAACAAACCTCTTCTTGTTGGTTCTCTCTATTATGCATTGTTTCTCCTAGCCTGCAAAGATAGCCAAAACCCAGAGATCATAAACAGAAACACACAAAAATTGATAGCCTCAAATACATGGAAAACCATACACACAAATTGTGAGCCATAAATGAGGTAATATTGTGTACTTATAACCTATTTATAGTATTTTGTAAACAACACCTTATCAATATTTTAATCAATCAACAATACCTTCTCACAAATCAAGAAATATAGCTTGGCATAGACTGTGAACCAAAAATTAAGGAATATACACAAATATTCATATATATAC
The DNA here is from genome assembly GCA_007258455.2 of Sequoia sempervirens. NCBI lineage: Eukaryota > Viridiplantae > Streptophyta > Pinopsida > Cupressales > Cupressaceae > Sequoia > Sequoia sempervirens. The sequence goes on along the minus strand of VDFB02388457.1, from coordinate 13,276 downwards.
AAGAATTGTCAAAACCCACACCTTTTGCAACCATTGATGCATGCAAAAAGAACAAGATTTCCTCCAACCAAGTTCACAAAAATTCCACAGTCGATTAACGCACCTGCAACTTCATGGAAGCATGCCCTCGTCACTCAATTATGATATCACATAGCGGTGAGAGTTGCACATACACACACACATAGACACACACACACACATACACATATATATATATATATGCATATATGTATATGTGTATGTATATATATACATATATATACATACACATATACATATATATATATACATATAGATATATATACATATATATATACATATATATATATATATACACACATAGATATATATGTATGTATATATGAAACCCACAAAAAAATGGCAGTATCAAATCCAAGAAAAATAATACAGACAAAACTGAAACAATAGATGAGACAAGATATTTGAAACAATCAACAATGCCTTATGGCAAATCAAGCAATATAGCCTAGGACAATGCACGAATCACAAATTAAACAAAATCGCTAAGGGTTTGTTTGACATGGAGTTGTTCCCACTTGCTTCAAACACATCTCTTCTCGCTAACTTTCCTACACAAAAATGGGAAAAATATTATCACAGGTGACACAAGTTTTCTTTTGTATTTGCAACCATTCACCCATTCAAAAAACACAAAATAACCTACAACCACCTTTGTATAAGCTGCATAGAGCTTAATCCACATTGCATCCTCACAAAAGCTTACCCTCATCATTCATGGCTTGCTATATATGTGTGTGTGTGTGTGTGTGTGTGTGTATCACTATATTTTTGTATGGGTTTGCTACTATTAATTTCCAAGAAGGTGTTGTTTGGAATGCTATGTTGTTTCATTTTTCTAGAAGGTTTTGTTGAGAAAGCGGTGTGTTATCACAAGCGGCACTTTTATTTTTCTCTATAACCATCGCCCCATGAAAGAAACACAAAATAACCTCTACCCAGCTTTGCAAAAGCTGCACAAAGGCTGATTGAGCTTGCACTCTGCCAGAAGTGTGGCATGCTTGCTCACAGCACTGCTAGAGTGTGTAGCAACAAAATGATACCAAATAATACCTTATGGATATTTTCTCGATCATTTGTTTTGTTCCTCGAGTTGTTAAATGGAAAGTTTTGTTAGAACCATTCCCAATGCATGCACACCATAGAAAAATTAATCTTGATATGAACTAGATTTCAATTTTACTAGCCTCCTCTACCCATGCAGTATGGAATGTCCCACCCTATTCCAAAGGCAGCCAATAACTTCCTAGGCCATCTTTTGCACAACCATTGGAAGGAAACAAAAATGGGAGGCTGATGAAATATATTGCCCAAAGTTATAACCCATCTACCACCTGCTACTCGAATTAGTATCCCATAGGCTACACACTGTAAATGAAACAATGTCGTAGAGGTTTCATGTATGTGCTACATACATTGGGAATGGTTGCAATAATACTTTGCATTTAAAAGTTACCAAACTACTTGAGAAATTTAGGGTATTATCAAAAAAGAATTGTTTGATGGTGATTTTTGGATTGATCTGCATGGAATTTGTAACAAACATTATAGCCAAGTACCATATGAAATCCATATCTAGCATGACACTATCATTAGAGATCACAAAGAAGTAGCATAAAAACTTTGTAAGTATTAGATGGATACCCAAACATAGATAGTTACATACATAAATACATGATAGACATATATATCTACATAAAAATTTGTCAAGATATTCTATGTTGCATGCATATACGCAGATATATCCAGTACACATACATATATCTACACATATCTCTAGCAAAAAAAATTATACCTAGGGAGATTTCAATTACATGCATGTATATTTATCTATATGCATATGTAAATGTCCACAAGGAGATATATTAATAGGTGTAGATGGTGTGATTCGTCTACCTTGCCATATGGAAATCATAAATGAGATAATATGTTGAAATCTTAGTGGCTATTTTTATGAACTCTGGTCAAAATTCTTGTGTGTCTATCTGGTTTTCTACCCCTCTAGCGGGGGGGAAAAGGTGGCAGGTTGTCCTCCTATTTTGGTGAACTTTGGTTGGAATTTTCATCAGCCTTCCCAATTTTTAGGTCTCCAGCGCCATCGAGAATCTGGCAGATTTTCTTTTTTTTTTTATAAAAAAGCATTCAACATGATGATAGAGGAGGCCAGTGAAAAGGTATCAACATTAATTATTGTATGGTTTCCTTGTAGTGGTTATGATGCAAGTGTCATCTATCTTAAAATTTCTCAGATAAGAAAGCAAACGTCTGTGTAATTTTTAAAAATGCATTGTTGGGTTTCATTGTCTGGGTTTATGTTGTTCTTCAAGGTGGATATGAGTGAGGAGGGCAAGCTTGTGTGAAGGTGCAAGTGCGTTCATCTCCTGTGGAATTTCTGTGAATGTGCTTGCTATATCATATTATTTATGTGTATACATATGTATGTATAAATATATGTGTGTGTGTATATATATGTGTATATATATGTGTGTATATATATATATATATAATCAACAATATTAATAATTTTATTCTGTTCCAACCATAACCATAAAATGAAGGCCATAAATAAAACAATATTGGTTTCAAGAGTGAAATAGATGGAGAAAGCCACAATATAGCCCAAGCTATATAATAAAAATCAATAAAAATTGGATAACCTCAACAATTTTATTCTATTGCTAACATACCCACAAAATGTAAACATTAAAGAGAAACCCCTTGAAAATTGACAATAACAAACCCATACAAAAAAAAAACTCCTTTCTCAACACAACTTGCTCAAAAATTGAAAGAATATAGCCTTTTGAACAACAACTTCTCCAAAATGGAACAATATAGCTTAAGCAATATAACTATAATCAACAATGTTGAATGGAAGCTAACACAAAGCGTATATGATTGACTATTTTGTTTTATTGCAAATAATAGTAATGAACAATACCTAATGCAATGAGATGTAACCTATATAACATTAACTATTTTGTTGCATTGAAGGAATAGCCAAAAAATGGATGTCATAAATCAAACAATATTTGTTTCAACAGCAAGCTAGATGAACAAAACCATTAAAGACAAAGAATCACAGTAACATATGCTTGCAAAATGATAGGCATAAGACATCGACCATAGATTAAAAAATATTTGTTCTTTCAAAAAAAATATTGTCTTCTCTCAACAACACCCTATCAAAATTCGGCACAATCAACAATGTGTTAACAAAGATTAAGCAATATAGCCTGCGGAAACTTGCAGACCACAAGTGAAATAATATTCATAAGAGTTCTCGTATTCACATCTTCGTGCTTCCTTTGCATAGATAGATATGTATACATATGGAACATACATTGTGCATCACTCTAATTATTAGTGCCATTTCCAACACTTTTGTATTACTTTTGGAGTCATTGGCTCATGCAAAAAATGGAAAATATGTTGCTACTAGCTTTAGAAAAAACTTCACAGTAGGTAGTTGGACTTGCACCTTCAAAGAAGCTCATCCTCTTGGCATCAACATTTACTATTGTATGGTGTCTGTGTAGTGGTAATAGTTGTGACAATATCTACTATTGAAAAACGTGAGTAGAGATAGTGAAAGTGTTTGCAAATTTCAATAAGGCATTGTTGGGTGTTCTTCTTTGACTTTAGCTCCTTTGATAGTTGTGAGAGAAGATTGAGAGCTTCTTTGAAGGTTGAAGTTTGTCCACCCTTTCCAATAGTTGTATCACTATGTGTCTATATCTATTAGTTCTCATTCATCTATATATCTATATTGTCTACATGTAATGTTGTGGACATACATTTCTATGTGTGCTTCTTTAGTATATATATTTCCAAATAGCAAGTCTCTCTATATGCATCCAATCAATGATGTTGGATTGTATTTGTTGGCATATTTGCTAAAAGTGAATTTTAGGTTCTTATTTGTTAGAGGCTCACAAAAGGAGTTGTTTCTTGTGTGATGAGAGAGATTGCTTCCACCATAGATAGAAGTGATGGAAATCTATGTTCTTGCTTGGGGGTTTGGTGAGATCCCATGGGGCTTAATGACCCAATATGGTAGGGTGAGAGTAGGCCTTCTTTTGTTGTTTTTCATTTCACATTTGCTATTTGTTGTTCATTATTTCTTAAAGGCTCATAAAAGGAATTTTTATAATCATAGGATGTTTGGTATGTGTGATCAGAAGGATTGCTTCTACCATTGATAAAACTGATGGAAAATCTATATTCTTGCTTGAGGGTTTGTTGAGAGCCCACGGGGATTCATGAACCAATGTGGTAGGGTGGAGAGAAAGCTTTGTTTTGTTGTTTTCCATTTCATATTCTCTATTTCTATTTGCTTGTGTTGTGCGCAGTTCTAGACATGGTTGTATGCATGTATACATTTATGTATGCATATATGTAAATAAAAAAACAACTCATGACCCTCTCCTCGACTCTTAAGGGCTTAAAAAATTGGGAAGTCTGGTAGAAATCCTGACCAAACTTCAGAAAAAACCAAATAGTAGCTTTTTGTCCTCCTTGTGCTACTAAAAAACTCTAAAACTGGTGCATATGTATATCTATTTTTATATATAAATGTTCACTCATAAGATTGTGCTCCCAATATGGTAGGGTGGACAATACATCTTCTTTTCTTTTGTTTGGGTGTTTTCAAGCATGTTTTGTCTTCATTGTAATATTTGTATATGTATATGTATATATGTGTATGTATATATGTGCATGCGCAATGGAAAATGTGAAGCTTTTATGGATGGAGATTTAAATGAATGAAGGTATGATGCACAACCATGGGAGCGGCGGCGTTACACTCTTCTTTAAAGTGTACATTGTACTTTCCATTTGTTACACTCTCCATTGAAAATATTTCATATGTATAGCTACATTTGCAAATACATTTACATATGCACATGCTTTGGTTGTTGTTGATGGAACACTATTGCAAAAAGTATTTGTGAATGTATAGGTTTGTAATTTCCAATATTTTTTACTTTTCTACAATGTTTTATATTTTACAACTGGCAAATTGCTAGATATGCATCTGATGTATATTGCTGATTGTGATGTCTTAGTAATAAATGTACGGTGGAGAGTGAGTATTCCTTTGGTTTGTTTCATTTTGCATTGCTTGACTGTTGATTGATTGCACTGTTGCTTTCTTAGCTAGTGTAGAAATCCTCTTATGTTTCCAAGTAGCAAAACCCATAAATTGTTGGAATTTGTTGTTTGTCTTCTACTATATGTATATGTATATTTATATGTATATATGCATGTCCAATGAAATATGTGAAGCTATTTTGGATGCAGAGTGCCATGAAGGAAGGGACAATGCACAACTATAGACAACAACAACAATACAATATATTCTTTAAAGAGTGCATCGTACTTTCCATGCATGAAACTCTACATTGAACACCGATTGCATATGCATATATACATTTGTAGACACATTTCCATATATGTTTATTTTTCTTATTGTCAATAAGTGACTATAGCAAAAAAAATTTGTCTGCATGTAGATTTTTTATTTTCAAAATTTTTCATCCCTTACACCATGGTTTTACATCTACAGGTAGGAAATTTTCATATATTCATGTAATGCATAATGTCAATTCTCATGCCTTGGGTATTATTCCTTGTAGGCTCAAAATGTAACCATTAGAATGGAAGGTACTATATTTGCAATTATGAGAAACATTCATTTCTTGTTTGATCACATGGTAGAAATTTGTGGAGATAGTTGACCTGATACCATTAAGGAGACTTCATTTTCTGAAGATTATTTAAGTATTAAACTATGTATCATATATATACTTCAAAAATTACTAGTATATGCGACATGGTTTAACACTAATAATGCTCTCCTAAAAAGAATTCTTCTCAATGATGCATGGTGTTACCATTAATTCCTATCCATACACAAATTTAGTAATGTAATCGATGCATTTCCTTTTGAGTTAGCCACTGTCCCACTAAGATTGATCGCTTGCATTCTTGTTTTCTTATTTGGAGTTTGAAAGAACTTTTAAATAGAATTCATATGAATACATACAATTATGCATACATATTGTTGTTATGTGCCTTTGGCTACTTTGTTGCATATTCAATTAGGTTGACTGCTATAGTTATTCCATTGCCCTTTAACTTGGTGCTTGCAACCATTTTATTGTGTTGTTAATATTATTACTATAGGAATCATAGCCCTCTTCAAGTTTGAACTCCACGTTGAGTGCAAATTGTAGAGAGGCGGCAAAGTACAAAAGAAACAAACTTTATTATGCACACCACAAAGACTGGATTTGCACAAGTCAGCAAGCCAAGTACTTGCAATAGAGATGTGCTCTGGACCCAGCTAGGCACATTGCCATTGCAAGCGAGCTCACCAATAATATTTGGTCACTATTTCTCCCCCTCAACTTCCACCCCTTCATAGTTGAACTGCACCCATCACTATGAATCTACTTCAACAATACCTTGTTGTACATTGGCATAGACCCTTTTTGGGCATGCCTTGTCAAGCACATCTTTGACAGCCCAACCCTTAGGCAACATGTTTGGTGAACCTTTCTACATAGCAATGCAATCCTTTTTCTGACACATTAATGCTTTGTTTGAATTGAAAATTTGTCCTATTTGCAATGAGAGCTATGTTGGCATGAGAGTCCGAGAATCTACCGCTAGTGTTGCCTGTTTACGTTGTGCTTTTGAAAAAGGTGTCCATAGATATAGCCTGGTAAACAAAACGGATGTAGGGCTGCAACCAGCTGTCCTTGTGAAGCTTACTCAAGTTGAAGAAATGCTTATAGCCAGAGTTGCTCCCATTTTACAAGTGACCCATACTAGAGGAGGCCAATAAAAAAATAGTGGCCATACTATAAGCTACCCACAAGACATCACAGGTATTGCAACTTTGTTACCACGTCGGCTACATGATCTTGAAGTTGCCATTGTGCAAAGATTTGGCATGTAGGGGACAAACTATGATTGCTATGTTGACAAACATAATGTCATGGTTGCATTAATTTATAAAATTGAGAATGACCCGTACTATAGTGATGCTGCAATAGAATATGATGCTTTAAATTTGTTGCCTTCTACAAGTATTGACATCTCTAATATCTTGCACATAATGGAAGAACCGAGGCATGACACAAATGGACCAATGACAACTATAGAAAGTGTTGTTGATGAGGAAGTGACCTTCAATACTCATCATCATTTATTCTGTTGATGTCAAACCCTCCTCAAGAATTACAAGCAATTAGAGATGCCTTAAAGATTAAAGACACTACTCAAAATACCTTTCCTTGGCTTGAACTAAATTGTAGCCCAATCAATGAATATAATACAAAAGGGTTATTAAGTATGGCTTTTCCAATGTTGTTCCCCACTAGCATGGAAATGCCTATAGAATCGAGAACAATATAGATCCAATTACTTGAATATGCCTTGCACTTGATGAGATACTATGATAATAGATTTGAGAGGCATGTCATATTTAGATATTAAATTTATAATTTGATAATGAGATACCAATGCCAACAATCAACATCATTTTTTATGAAAACAAAATTAAACAAAAGGATCCCTAATTTAGTTCTTGCTTTACAACAATTGCTTTGAGATGCACCAAATACCTAGATGGTGAACCAACTTGTTCAGTTTGGTGCATCCTTGCATGGAACCTACTCATATTGGGCCAAGAGCTGACAAGAAATGGCAGCAATGATCCACCAGCTTGGTACACTGACTCTTTTCTTTACTTTGAGCTCTGTAAATACAAAATGGCTTGATCTACATAGGGTGATTGAACCTCATACCCAATTTGATTTTCCATACTCTTGAAGATGCTTCATATAGAACATTGTGTAGAACCCATGTAACAACCTTGTACATGCAATTGCAATTCACTATTTTCCATGAAGAGGTAATAAAGAGACTTTTCCACACAAAGGACTATTGATATAGGTATGAGTGGCAACATCACAGCTCAGCAAATGTACTGTTGGATGCTTTGGATATGTTGTTGAAATGTGGTTGTCATTGATGTCAACACTATTAGATCATTTGGTGTATCAATTGCTTTATATGTTGAGGATATTGAGAAAATATTAAGAGAAAGTGTTCCAAGTTTTCTGTGGAACTGTGAAGGTCATGAATGTGTCCTACTTTTTACGTTGAAGATTAGCTAGTGTGGATTAAAGGGTCTATTGTTGACTGTATCTAGATCATCCACCAGAAGTTTCAGTGGTCTTTGTAAAGTTTCACGTGTGTCGTGGTCTGACAATGTTCCTGAATGAATATTGTATGGTTATGGTAACTCTATTTGCTATGGATTCTTCTCTATTGTTTCCTGGTGTGCTTGGATGTCTCTAGATCATTTCCTATCTTTTTGGTATGTCCACATTAATGTGTGAGCTCGTGGTTGGAGATATTTTCTTGCAGATGTTTGATTTTTCATGTTCCTATTCAACATGTTGGTGATAGTGTGTTGTGGATCTTCGAGGAGAAATTAACTAATGTATTTTTGTATTGGAGATGTTAATTTGGGTCTCCACTATAGTGTGTCTGACCTTGGTGGATTCACATTAAAATTTTATTTGTAAATTTGGGCCAACATTGCAAATTTGTTCTACATCTTAGCCAACCAAGTTGTGATGAAATATCATGTAGCAGATATATAAAGTTAATTGTTTCATTGATGGTGAGTATGCCTCATGTTCTCCTATGTGTGTATGTGTGAATATCATTCGATAGTAGATAATATTTTAAAGAAGTGTTGAGCTTAATTGAAATTTTGATCAAGCTTGTGTAGAAGCTATTTTTTTAGTTCATACCATTTGGATTTTTAATCCTATTATGTTGGGAAGTGAGCCCCTTTTGTAATTGAGTAGTGACCTCTAGGAAGTGTGCTTGACTGCATGTGCATTCCCCTTATTATTATCTTTATAATTTGGTAAAGTATAATATTGTGGACTAACATCCACCGTGATTTTTCCCCTATCAGGGTTTCCACGAAAAAAATCCTTGGTGTTCCTTATTTCTCTAATGTGTTAATTGTTTGTGGTTAATTGGTTGCTCATCAGATCTAAGATTAAAATTAAAGTTAAGTTAGAAAAGTTTAAATTTATATGACAATTATCTCACCTCCCCTCTCAATTTTTTGTCCTTGTTTTTCCAACAATTAGTATCAAAGCGTGTTCCTCTTGAAAAGCCTAATAGATTGAGGTGATCCAGGATGACAACATTTAAGAAGGAAAATCCTATATTTGATGGCAATAACTATTCAATGTGGAAAGTCAAAATACAATATCATCTAAAGTGCATTGGTGATGCCTACTAGAAGAACACAAGAGATCCATTTACTATTCCTCATAATGGTCCCTCTACTGCTGATGAGATCAAAGATGCTGAAAGTAATACCAGGGTAGTTGAAGCTTTGGTGAGTGCTTTGACAGATTCAGAGATGGCTAATGTGTTAGATCTACAAACAGATCATGAGATCTAGATGAAGTTGGAAAACTTGTATGAAGGAGATGCACATGTGAAGATGGCTAAGCTACAGAGCTTAAAAAGGCAAGTATGATAATTTGAAGATGGGTGAAGATAAAAACATCACTTCTTTTATGCCGAAAGTAAATGAAATAGTGATGGGTATTAAATGTGTCGGTGGTTCTGTGGATGAGGATGAAATTGTGGCTAAGGTACTCAGATCCTTGCCTCCCTCCTACAAAATGAAGGTTCATGCTATTGAAGAGTTTAGATCTGTGAACAAAATGACAAGAGACACATTGATCGGTAAGCTTGCTACTTTTGAAATAAGTGAATTTGGTGAATCTACACCAAAAACTAAATTTTCATTCAAGGATACTGTATCCGGAAGTAACAAGAAAAGATGTAGTCCAGGAGAAAGCTCCAAAAAGGTATCCAAGTATGATGAAGAACTAAAATAGCTTGAAGATAAAGAAAGAGAGGTAGAAGAATTGGAAGCACTAATTGCAAAGCAAGAAGGAAAAGGAAAATGTAAGTATGAAGATGTATTGCGTATTAAATTTTTTTCATGCAATAAAATAGGTCATTTTGCATCAAGATGTCCTGAAAGAATCCCTAGAACTAAACCTACAAAGTCTAGATTCCCAAATAAATTCTATTTTGTTCGATAAGTAGTTACTGATGATGAGTCTGATAAAGACATTGGAAAAGAAGATGATTGGGCTTTCATTGCTACCATTGAAGATAATTTTGTGGCTAATGGGTCTACCAAATATGAAAAATATCTTGCAACCCAAGTTAAAGAAAATGATGAATGGGTCATTGATAGTGGATGCTCACACCATATGACCTTTGATAAAAGAAAATTTGTAAGTCTAGAGAAGTATGATGACAGGGTTCTGAGATTTGAAGATAACAATGCTGGTGTGATTTGTGGCAAAGGATCTATTTTCCTTGGTAGTAAGGACAACATTGATGATGTCCTCTATGTTTAAGGCCAGACGCACAACTTCTTGAGTGTTGGACAAATGGTTCATAAAGGATATGATCTTTGGTTCAAAGATGGAAAATGCAAGATACATGGAAATTCTGAGAATATGATTGGGTATGTGCAAGATCATGATGGGCCAAAAAGTGGAACTATGATGGGTATGCGGTTGATGACTTTCCTTTTACCCAAAATTGATGAAATGAAAAAGGTTTTTAAAGGAGACTCTTAGCTTTCCACCAATATAAATTATGCTTTACTTTGAATTTAATAAGTAATTATTATTCATTTTATATTCAAATTATGACTAAAGTCATGATTGATAGACTTATTGAAAAACATCTATAGCTTTCAAATAGTATCACATTTTTTGAATCCAAAACATGCATCACATTCTATGCTTTGCATCCTATAGGATTAAAAAAAGAAAATTGAATTTCATGAAGTTTTGACCAAGTTAAGGTGGTCATACATACACCTTTTTTATATTTTAAAATTTGTAATAAAAAATTCATAATTTATTATTTACTTGGAAAAAAATTACAAAAAAATATGCATCACATCGACATGAGTCCTCTACTTATATCTAAAATAATATAAAAAATATTGTGGTTAGGGTAGTCGACATACACCTACTTCTTATTTTTTCCCTGAATTTAAGTACTACTGTGTTGAAATTTCAAATTTTCAACAAATGGATTTCTTTTTTTTTTAAACAAACCTAGTAGTTTAGAAACTAAATTCAATTTGCTACAGATTCTATTCTTACATATTTTTGAAATAATATATAAAACCTATTCAATTTTTTTTGATTTTTTTGCCACTTAAGGGCCTATTTTTTCCATGATGATCCTGCACATACCCAATTGCAACAGGAAAAAAAACAAAAGGTATTATTTTTCACCTAAACACTGTGAGTGGGAGTTGTTTAATTGCTCAAATAGATGAAATCTAGTTGTTGCATAGGAGGTTGTGTCATGTAAACTTTGACAACATTATCAAGATAAGTTCTACTCAAGCACTAAGAGATCTACCTACGTTAGTGAAGCTTGCTAATATAATTTGCAAGGAATGTCAAATGGGTAAAAAACTAGAGTCTCCTTCCATAGTAAATAGTTTCATTCAATCAATTTGCTAGAGTTGCTACATACTAACCTTTGTGGTCCCTCCATAGTTAGAAGTATTCATGGAGAAAGGTAATTTATGTTGGTTATTGATTATTACTCTAAAGTGATTCGGGTTTCCTTTTTAAGAGAAAAGTGTTAAGCATTGGAGAAGTTCAAAGTTTCAAGTATACAACAGAAAATGAGAAAGGTCTGAAAATCAAGTGCCTGAGATCTAACAGAGGTGGTGAGTTCACTTCCAAGGAATTCAACTCTTATTGTGAAGAGTATGGAATTAAAAGACAATTATCTGCTCCCGAAACCCCTCAACAAAATGGAGTTGTAGAGAGAATGAATAGAACAATTTTGGATGTTGCGAGAACTATGATGATGGAAGGAAATGTACCTTAGATGTACTGGAGTGAAGCGGTAAGCACTGTTGTGTATACCTTGAACTAGGTAAATGTTAATGGTAACTCTTGTAAGACTCCTTATGAGTTACGGTATGGTCATAAGCCTAATGTTAAGTATTTTAAGATCTTTGGAAGCAAGTGCTATATCAAGAGAGATGATGATATAGGAAAATTTGATGCAAGATGTGATGAAGGAATCTTCCTAGGTTACTCCACTAAAAGCAAGGCATACCGGTGCTATAACAAAAGACTAAGAAATATTGTAGAGAGTGCAAATATCAGAGATGATTATGATTCTATCAAATCATCTAGGAACTATAGTTATGATTTAGATGAAGACAATGTAAGTCAAGGAAAGAATTGCCAAACACAAAATTTACTTTAGATTATTCCATATGTTCTAATAAAGCAACCTCAATTCATTTTGGTAATTCAAGTCAATTAAGAGACACAGACAAGTGCAAGTATAGAAGAAAGATCAAAAGAGTCAGAAGTTCAAGAATGTCCAAAGAATCCAAGGTATGTAAAACTGAATCACTTTGAAAACCAAATCATAGGAGATAAGAGTAAAAGTGTGCAAACTAGAAGAAAAAATATAGAAGAATATTGTCTGATTTCCAAGATTGAACCCAAAAATGTCACTGAAGCCTATCAAGATGAACACTGGATGATAGCTATGAAGGAAGACTTGGCATAGATTGAAAATAATAACACATGGCTACTAGTTCTTAGGCCTAAAGACAAAAGTTTGATTGGTACTAAATGGTATTTAGAAACATGTTGAATGAAGAAGGTGAAGTGGTCTAGAATAAGACAAGACTGGTATGTAAAGGGTATTCACAAATGGAAGGTGTTGATTTTGAAGAAACTTTTGTCCCTGTCACCATAATTGGAGCAGTTAGACTATTTCTTGCTTATGCTACTTACAAGAACTACAAAGTCTGTCAAATGGATGTAAAGTTGACATTTCTGAATGGAGAACTAGAAGTGTACATTGAACAGTCAGATGGATCTCAGCTAACTAACAAGGGAGATATGGTTTGCAGATTGAAGAAAGCTTTGTATGGACTTAAACAATCCATACAAGGGAGATATGGTTTCAAGATTGAAGAAAGCTTTGTTAGTTGGATTTCAACTAACTGACAAGGGAGATATGGTTTTCAGCCCAAATATTTAAGAGAATTGTTGAAGAAGTTTGGAATGGATGATTCCAAACCTGTTGGTACTCCCATGGTAACTGGATG
>VDFB02388456.1:0-17755 GCA_007258455.2 Sequoia sempervirens | reverse complement strand
GAGGGGGTTCGACCTCACATGAACTTTCTTTTAAGTTTTTTTAATTATTACTTTTTTTATTTAATTTTTATTTAATAATTGTATATTATATATTTATAATATAATAAATATATATTATATTATTATTTAAATAGATTTATTTATTTTATTATTATTATTTTAATATATATATATATTTTTTATATTATTATATATAATATTTGGATATTATATATTTGATATATATATATATTATTTTTATTTTTAATTGGTTGGGAATTGGAAGTGTTTTTAAATAAATAATTATTTAAATAATATTTATATAATTAAATATATATGTATATGATGGTATATATTCAGTGGGGATATATTTGTATATATGTATGTTTAATATATAATTATATTTAAATATATTGATTATGTGATGATTATGTTTATTGTAATTGATTGGAAAGATATTGGCTTTATAACAAATGTTTTTATTTAGAAAGTTGATTTTATAAGCAATTGTTTCATTTAAAAGTTGATTTTTAATAATCAAATGATTTATTTTAGGAGTTGATTTTATAATCAAATGTCTTTATTTAAAAAATTTGTTTTGAATATTATGGATAATTGAGAAAAAAAAGAAGAAGAATTAAATGATTGGATTTTAAATTTCTTAATATTACCAATGCAAGTTGATTTATTTTGAGTATGAACGAATAATGCTATTTATTTAAATTGATATCATCTACTATATCAGTGGTTGGCTTGGGTTTAGGAGACCCTAACATTAGTTTATTAGGTTGCCTGAAATGCTTTCTAAGTGTTGTTCTCGTGCATTCTCTCTGTTGGGAAATTGAGTCATTTGTTTACATAAGTCTTCTAGATGGGGTTTTATTTTGGGGTTTTCGTATTATGTTGTCAACCTCTATTTTTCCTTGGGAAGTGTGTATAGTGGTAACCTGTTGTCATACCCAGTTCTCTCAAGCAGGGATGGTGTGAGCCTCCTTTGGATTAGGAGAGGGTTATGTGGTTTGTGCCTCCTTTGGAAGGAGTGTGTTTTGTATTTTATTTTCCTCCAATGTTTGGAGTGAGTTTCCTTTGTTCATTGCCTCCTTGGATTGGAGAGGTCGTCTTATCAAGTTTACCCATTAGATTGAGGTTTTGTACCGTGTGTGTTGTCATTAGGAGAGTGGCTCTTTGTGGGGGTCCGGCACATAAAGGGGCGCTAGGGTAACTCACCTAGGGTTTAATCAAGTGATAATTTAAAAGAAATAATGGGGAACTTTCACACTAATAAAGATAATGAATGCCTCTCTCATGAAGCATGTGTTTGTTAAGGCTCGAGATGAGACGAGATGCATAGTTTTGCATGAGGGTCTAGCTGCCGGTAGAGGCAAGCTAGGGTAACCCAAGATGGGGGTCTAGTAGCCTAGGAAGGTTGAGCTAGGGTAACTCATAGCAATTTATGTATGACACTCTTCCTACGTCAGCAGTCAGTCAGTTATTGTGTGGTGTACATATGATGTACATGATCTTTGTTCTCTGGAAGCATTGTAACCATTGTGTTAGGTGTTTGGTATTTGTATTTGTTTCAGTTCAGCTGTGTATTAGCCTATGTCTAGAGGTAGATGGTCTTGTGATGGATTCCTTGTTACTATCTCCTAGCACAGGGGGTGAGCCTTTGGGTATCACATGGTTGGGTGGAATTTGCACCTTAATCTGTTGGGTCATTTTCTTGTTCATGTGGATGAGATTTCCAGTTGGAGAGCTCGTGGGATCCAGTTTCTTTCCTTGCTTAATTCATTCAGTTGATCTTGTATTTTATTACCCCTCATTTGTTATCAAGGTGGATGTTGTAATATGTAATCATACTTATTGGATTTATCTCATTTGGGGAATGAGTGTTGTAATCTTATTGTTATGTGATCGTTATTGAAATCATGTGGTACTTCTTCTTCTTGATGTAATTAGTCAATTATTTGGAATGTATGCGTTCTTAATGCTTTAAGTAATTAAATGTTATGTTTTCATTTCATGTTTCTTGTTTGGGTTTCAAAGTAAACTTAGTCTCGTAACCTTAGGGGTTGTTGGCAATTGGTTAGTGAACTTGAATGTTAATTGTAATTAAACAAAAAAAATAGTCCCTTTGTGTAGTAAATTGCAACTTCCCCTAGGGTTGCATGGCGGGCATTACAGCTTGATATCTTAGAGGAACTATTATGTTCTCATATTCTAACAAGACTTCCTATTAAAGAAATGATTTACTTTTTTGTATTTTATGAAAAATGATGTAGATATTATATGTGTTTATGCCATATCAAGTTTTCCTACAAGTTTTTAAATTCTATTTGCAATTATCAATTAAATCATCTTGATATGAGTCTAGAGATAATTAATAAGATTATTTTCATGTAGTCTCTTGTGAGAAGTTTTAAGCTTCACAACTATGACTCTAGTGTAAATATGCCATTTAGAACTAGACTACATGTGTTTCTTCTAAAGGTGTGAATTTTATACATTTTGAATGTAATGATGCTTGTTGTTTAATGGAGGTTGCACTGCGTCTCTCTCTTCTTATGATACTTTTTTTTTTTGTGTTTAATCAAATTTAAGATGACAAAGGTGCTTTCCCATTTTGGTTTTTTCTCTATTGGTCCTCCATCTAAGGAAAAAATAGTTGTTTCTATGTAAACTTATAAAACTATAATTGAATAAGTTAAAAATAACATTATTCTCATGCATTTTGTGTCTATATAGTGTTGTGTAGAAAAAAGCATACCTTTTCATTTTCACACTTAATTTGGACCTATTTTAACACCTTAGGCCACTTCTAATGGCCCTCCTAAGACCCCTTTTTGTGCATCCCGAGGCATATTGCATCTTTAAACCTGACCAAAATCCATAAGCAATCATCAATCTTGGTAACCCACCTTTTAAATTGGAAAATAAAGCCTTATGGGACCAAGATGCCATTGGTGGCATCTTAGTCCTAGGGGCTTTATTTTCGAGAATTAAGAGTGGGAAATAGAAATATTCAAATCTATTTGATCTTTTGTTAGCCTTTGGGATCTAATAATCGGGTTATTAGGTAGGAATTCCTATAAAAGTAAGATTCACCCCCATTTTTCACATAAGATGAACAAAGTTGAGATAAGATTTGAGCAAGAGACATAAGTTGAGCAAGTTGAAGGAGTGTTTCAGGTCTTGGAGCATCCTTCTATTGTGTTTTTGTAGGTTTTTCAAATTTACTTTCAAGACAAGATCTAGCATTGCCAAGGATAATAATGGATTCCTATTGTGGATCATGAGAGATTCTAGGTTGGAGATGCAACTAGCCATTTATCCAAGCCTAAGGACTTGTTTCTTGATTGGTTCCATCTTCCATTATTGTTCTATTTTCTTCCTAAGGGAGGTACATTTCATATTTGTGACTTGTTAAGGTGATTAGAGATCTCCTTTGTAGGTCATTTACACTTGCATTCTAGGAATCTTATTCTAACACATTTGAATAGGGTTTCTCCATGTTTTAGCTTGCATAATCTTAGACATGCTTAAGATTAGGGCACACCCACATGTCCATTTCCAAATTTATGCTTTTTCATCAAGGTTTAATTACCAAACAAGGGGTTTGAGCAAGGAAAACCCCCATAAACAATCAATCCAAATTACTTTATTTTGTAGGTCTCTTTGTAGGTTTAGATCTAAAGACTTGGTGAAGAACGAAGTGTAGACCTCAAAGCTCAGGATCCTGTTCAGAAATTCCCGAAATTCAAAATGAGACTAATACGCCATCTTGGGAATCTTAGTCCTCCCAGCATCTTTGCATTTCCAGAACCCTCACGACATCTCCAGATTTCCCAGGTGCACACATACCATCCCCATGTTGAATAATTTCATCATTTACATCTTTCATTTAGCTTGCATTGCTAGTTTTAGGTCATTTTGTATATCATAGCGTGTTTTCAAACATTTTCTTTTCCAAGCATTTGCTTGGTGGTGAACCCCTTAGAACATAAGAAACCCTTCCTAGGACCCTCCTAATTGAGAATTGGCTCAACTTGAGAGGTTGCTAGTCAATCCAATTAGGACTCTTAGGACATTAGTGAATGGTTGAATGAGAAAAGTGTGATATCCCAAAACGGTATCCATTTTCCCATTCATCATATAGGTTTTAAAGATTTACAAGTTCAATTGATCTTGAAACAAGATTCATGAGTGGATTCTCTATGTTTTCTAAAAATGTAAAATTAATAAATCTTGTAGATTGTCCTTGTGTTACAATATCTTTTTCCTATAACACCCTTATATGTTTTTTATAATTTTACATCATCGTGAAATATTAGAGATAATTATTGCACAAATGCTTATTTAAGAACCCATTGTTAAGTAATGATCTACCTTACTTTGTATGATGGTGGGATTACAATGAATTTTTTCTTAGCTATGGACATTAATTTTTATTGTTTTCTAATTACCATTTTATGATTTCAAAAATAATTTCCCCTATTTATTGATTGCTTGAGATGGAAGTTTTGGTAGTAATTTTTTTAGGTATTATTATACTACCATAACTACTCCAAATCTCTTATCAGTGATACTCATATAAAGGATTAAAATCTTTTTAATTGTATTGTAACCTTTGATTACTTAATAATACATTGAATAAATTTAGAGTTTATGGTTTTACTACTTAAAGGATTTTTGCCATGTAAATCATTGTTTTATGGTATATATTATTTTTTGTTGTATATTTTCCCTTCTAATTTTAAAAATTTATTTATTTGCACATGCCTCCTTTCATATATTAGTGTAGGAACTATATTTGGATCCTCTAATTCCTTTTAATTTATATGCTACCCATGGGATATCTTTCACATAAATTAATTTTGGTGTTGCAACTTCTACCATAACCCAATTTCACCACCTATTCTACAAATTTAGCTTCCACTACTCTTCTACGACAACTTGTAACTTTCTAAACACTTCATTTTTTTGCACTTATATATTTCAATTGAATTACAATAGTGTGCTTTCACTCCCTTTTATAACTTTCCTTACACCACTTTCATCATGACAAAGCTCATCTTCTCTTTTTCCTTCTATTCCTCCATTATACTTTTATTTAATTTTGATGGGAATTTCTTACTTATATTTTGAGTAACAAAATATTTTTAAATTAAACCTAGACTACTATGATATATATTGTACAAGGTGTTTCTTCAACACCTCTTCCTTATATTGATTCATTCCCTCAGATATTTGATGTAATACAACTTTAATCGAGCCCTTTTCACATACTCATTAATCAAATCATTATTCAATATTTTTAACTTAGGTTCTCTTGAATTCAAAGTAGAATCCTTACCATCACATCTTGAGTTCACTATTTTTTTGAATTTATTGTCATATAGTAGCATTATATATCCATGCTCAAAGCTATTTAGTTCTTATAGTTGTGCTAGATCATTTGTCTCATGTTCTCTTGGGTCTAGTTGTATACCATAATCAAATTCTTCTTGTTTAATTTTTCCAACTCTCTTAGTCTTTCTTTAATAGTGGACACATTTCTATCTATTTGCACTTTTATGATCTCCCCAAGTATCACTTAAGGAGGGGTGTTAGAGTGAATAATTTATCTAGTTACTATACTTAAGTGTACATAGGTTGATGGGGTTAGACAACATCTTGTCTAGCTAAATGTGCAACCTTTTAGACCTTTAGAGGTTACCAACTTATTTGGTAAACCTCATATGATACCTCTTTGAGGTTGAAATACTTTCCATCTCACCTCAAAGGTCACTTAACACTTGTCATAAAGGTTGATGACTTGGTCAAATAGGTTGTTGGTTTGTACATTCCAAGTGATTCATAAGTTGACACATATAGAACACTTGACTAATAATTTGTGCCACGTCATGGGCCACTTGTCAATCCACATGATAGGTGTATTTGTTGCAAGAATGGAAAGAGGAATGAAGTGTTGTCATTGATGTCAACCAGTCAAATGGTTATCTACTAGTTGTTGTTGATTGCATATGTTGAGGATATTGAGAAAATTGTATTAAAAGAAGGTTGTAGGTATTCAACTATTGAGGATGTTGTTCTAGTGCTTGTGAACTATGTTTTTCTATGTTTTGATTGAGGTCCAGGAGAATCATTGTTGGTCCAGATTTCTCTTTGTTGAAGTCTTATTCCTTGTGGTTCTAGAGTTGTGTTACCCTGGTTCTATTGAAGATGGTTTCGACATTTGGAAGTATTGAGCTGAATTGATCTATGTGTTTTACATTGGTTTGGCCGACCATGTGTCAAGCACTATCTTCGAAGTTGATGAAGCATTTTGGATCTATTATGGGTCTTGGTGAAGCACGTGTTTGGGTCACCCTCATTCTAATTCCACCCTAAGATGTTTGACATTGACCTAATTTGAAATTGAAGTTGGATGGTTGACTTTGTATCTTTTCAAGGTTGGTGATAGTATAAATATAGAATGTGCTAGCAATGAAAATGTACATAAGAAAAGAAGGAAGATAAGTGAAAGAGAATATGTGACTTTGATGCTATTCTAAAAGTGTGTGAGTTATGTGTGTGGATGCAGTGAATAGAAGGAAAACTCTATCATTCATGCAAGTTGATTAGTGATTGTGGTGGAATTATTTGTTGCATTGGGATTGTTGTCTCTCCATAACAAGTATTATTTTCTTCTTTGTATCTTTGTATGCTGAGCCCTCTCGAAGTTATAGCTTAGTGGATAGTGATTCTCGACGCTGAGTCCTTATTCCGTGTAGTGAGCCTTTTGTAATCAATTTTGATATTCTCTATAGTGTGAGTTAATCCTCATCGTGGTTTTTCCCTCATTGGGTTTTCCACGTAAATATGGTGTTATTTTGTTTGTGCATTTGCATTTGATGGTTAATCACTTAATCAGGTTATGTGTTAGTTTTAGTAATTGAATTTAAGGTTATAATTTGTGATAACTGATTCACCCCCCCTGTTAGTTTTCCTATCCAACAATTGGTATCAGAGCTTGGTTCCTTGGTGAAGAGCTTAACTGCTTGAGGAAGGTCCGGAATGGCTAGCAAAATGGTCTTTGATTATCCGAGATTTGATGGAGCTAATTATGGAATCTAGAAAGTATTGATGAAAGAATATCTGGAGTATTGTGGATATGATATAGAGAAAGCTTATAAGAATCCCTACACTCCTACAAATGGTCTGAGCACACACATGAACAAATTAAAGCACATGAAGTGAATAACAAGGAAAAGTTAATCTTGAAGAATAGTTTGGTACATTGCAAGTTGTTTAAGGTTCATAATTTGAAGACAACTAAGGAAGTTTGGGATGCTTTAGAAAGAGCACATGAAGGTGATGAAAGGGTAAAAGAGGAAAAACTAAAGAATTTGGAAACACAGTTTGATCTTATACATATATTCGAAGGTGAGAATGTTAAAGCCTATGTACAGAGACTGGATGAGGTAGTGGATAGAATGCAATCTCTTGGTGCTACTATAGATGAAACTAGAATTGTAAAAAATATTCTTCGAAGTCTTCTTGATGCTTACAGTGAAAAGGAGAGTGTGATTGAGCATACTATAGATTATAAGACTTGCACTAAGGATATGTTGCTAGGATTTTAACATCTTATGAAATGAGGAAGTTGAATCTAAGAAGTGGAAGCAAAACAAAGACTACTTTTAAAGCTACAAAAATTGAAGATCTGGATGAAGAGAACTTTGATGAAATTGAGGCTAAGTTTTTAATAAGAATGAGAAAAGGCTCAAGTAAGTATGGAGGTAAATTGACCTTTAAGTGATTTAGTTGTGGAGAAATTGATCACTATATTGCAAAGTATTTGGAAAGAGCTAAAAAGAATAAACAAAGATATATGAGAAAGAAAAGAAAGAAAAGAAGATTAATAGAGCATACTATGTTAATGAGAATGCTAGTATTTCAAATGAATATTCAAAATATGAAGATCCAGATGACAGTGAATGCTTGTTCTTGGAAATTAAAGATGAACCTACATCTACTAATTCAGAAAAATAGTTAAAGGAAAGTCCTCTAGAGAAGGAGAAGGAGAAGGAGAAGGAGAAGGAGAAGGAGAAGGAGAAGGAGAAAAATGAAGGTACAGTTATCTCTGCCCTACATGCTAAACATGAAAAGAATTTTTGGGTAGTTGATAGTGGTTTCTCACATCACATGATTGTTGACACGAGTAAGTTTGTGAAACTTGAAAAATATGATGGAGGTCTGGTTATGTTTGGAGATGATACTGGTGCTAAAATCTGAAGGGATAGGTTCAGTTAGATTTTATGGCAAGCATCATACTGACGATGTCTACTATGTTAAGGTTTTAAGGCATAATATGATGAGCATTGGTCAAATGTGTAGAAAGGGATATGATCTTGTGTTTAAGGATGAGAAGTGTGGGATTTAGAAAGGATCCAAAACATTGATCGCTACAAGAAATAAGTTTGAAGAGAATATTTATCATCTTAAAGGTGTTGATGGATGATGTTTTATGACTTAGATAAATGATAGCTAGTTATGGTATAGGAGAATGCACATCACATGAATTTTGATATCTTGGAAAGGATTATTATTGTTCAGGCCGTGAGAGATCTACCGAGAATTATAAAGCCTGTAAATGCTATTTGTAGGAATTGCCAGTTCGGGAAGCAAACAAGAAATCATTATAGATCAAGAGAACAATCTACTACTAGATTACTAGATTTGGTTCATATAGATCTTTGTGGTCCCATGAGAGAGTGAAGTCTACTTGGTGAAAGGTATTTTATGCTTTAATTGATCTGATTATTCTAGATATACATGGGTTACATTTTTAAGAGGGGTGATCCCATAATAGTGGTTTACAATTTTGGCCAAACCGGACCGAAATTATTATTTTTAACTAATTCTTCACATTCATGCACCTATAGCGGCTAAACTGTGAGGAATTTGAAGATGGTACAAACTAGAGTCTCATCACTTTTTTCTGTAGATTCTAAAAATATTTTTTCAAAATTTTTGGAATCAATTTGCACTTCTTTTTCCATCTCCCACAAAAATTTATTTTTTTCAGAAAACAACATTTTTAAAAAGTGACGCACACCGTATAACGCATAACTTTTTTTCCATGAAGGATAAAATTCTAATTCTTTCAAATTTAGATTTGTAACTCTGATATCTAGCGCTTCCACTTGGTTAGATAGTTTTTTATTGAATATTTTTTCCTTAATCAAGTTTCAAAGTCAAACGAATTATAATTTAGACACAGCAACCGTATAACATAACTTTTTTGTTATATGTCAAAATTTAATTTAATTTTTTTTGTTGGATCAAGGACTTCAATATCTGGTGCACTCATATTTTTCAATTTTTTTTTGATAATCTTCTATTTTTCCACATGTGAAGAACAAAGAAATTCATTTTCGATGAAAAACCTATGTTTAATAAAACTTAAAAACAAATACATAACAAAACCAAAACATATTAAAATTATATTCATTGGATAGCTTGTTCTGAGGAATACCATAATCATTTGAAATAAATTTTAAATGAATTCATTTGATCCCCCAAAAGCTAAATCAAAAGTGATTTTTTATCAGCATTTTGATAGGTGTAAAGGAGACGATTTATAGGTATGGTTTAAAACTAGCGAGGTTCTATCCAAGGGGGTTTGATCTAAGGTGATTTGATCAAACCCTCTTCAATTGGAATCCTTAAAATGGAACTTTTAAGGCTTAAATCATTATATTTTCTAAAAATATGTGATTTCAGCCTAAAACTGCTCCCTCTCGTGAACCGAAACCACTATTATGACAAAGACTCCTAGAGAAATCAAAAGTATTAGATAGATAAAATACATTGAAGGCTATGGCTGAAAATGGAGTGAATTTGAAGATAAAATGCTTGAGATTTGACAGAGGTGGAGAATTCAACCTTGCATGAGTTCAATGATCACTAGAAAGCCGCATCACCGTAAGTTTACTGGAAAGAAGATATTCACACTATTGTATATGTATTCAATCAAGTTCAGGAAAGATAAAAGAGTATGAGGAATCCCCATGAGCTATGGCACAAAAGAATTCTAAAAGTTAAATATTTCAAGGTATTCAAAAGAAAATGCTATATCAAAAGAGATGAGGAAACATTGGGAAAGTTTGATGCAAGAAGTGATGAAGGAATATTTCTTAGATACTCTACTAAAAGTAAGGCATACAAATGTTTCAACAAAAGATTGAGGAAGATTGTAGAAAGCTCGAATGTTAAGGTTGATGAAATAGTGAAGAATTCTATTGATATTGATTGATATGTGTTTGATGAACATGACTGTGCAAGAATAGAAGAAATTATGGAAGAACATGATAGAGATGAGCAAAAAGAGTAGAATGAACATAATGAAAGAGAAGAAGATGCTTCGGTGATGTCCCTTAGAACACCAAAATATGTATAGAGGAATCATTCAAGAAGTTAGATTATTGGAGACAAGACTAAAAGTGTGTTAACTAGAAGAAAAGTTGTTGCTGAAGTAAATTTGTCTTATTCTCTGAGATTGAGCTGAAGTTGTAAGTGAAGCCTATGAGGATGAACATTGGAAGGAAGCAATGAAAGAAGAATTTTGCAATTGAGAAGAATCAAACTTGGGAATTGGTCCCAAGACCGGTAGACAAAAATATCATTGGATCAAAATGGGTATTCAGAAATAAGTTGAATGAGAATGGGAAAGTTGTCAAAAAGTAAAGGCTTGTGTAAAGGCTACTCACAACTGGAAGGTATAGATTTTCAGGAGAATTTTTCCCCGGTAGCAAGAATGGAAGCTATAAGGATGTTCTTGGCATTAGTTGCTTATAAAGATTTCAAAGTCTATCAGATGGATGTCAAGTCAACATTTTTGAATGGTGAACTAGATGAAGAGTTACATGGAACAACCAAAAGGATTTTAGGTTAACAAATCAACCGGATATGGTGTATAGAGTGAAGAAAGCTTTATATGGACTGAAGCAAGCTCCTAGAGCCTGGTATGCAAGGATAGATAAGTATTTGAGTCACCAAGGATTTAACAAAGGTACGGTAGACAATAATTTGTATTTCAAGACTGAAAATGACAAAATCTTGATTGTAGTTGTATATGTTGATGACATTATCTTTGGAGGAAATGAAAAATGTGCAAGATGTGTTTGTGAAAGAGATGCATAAAGAATTTGAAATTTCTATGTTTGGGGGAGATGAATTTCTTTCTTGGGCTACAGATTAATCAACAAAGAAAGAAATTTCATTTCACATCTAAGTATGTAAGAGAGATGTTGAGAAAATTTGGGATGGACGGTTCCAAACTAATAACTACTCCTATGGTGACTCGTAAGTTAGGTAAAGATGATGATTCACCTAAGACCGATCGTGAGCAAGTATAGATCTATGATTAGTGGACTATTATATTTGACTGCTAGTAGACTAGATATCATGCATGCAGTTTATCTTGTAGCTAGATTTCAAGAAGATCCGAAGGAAACACATGTTATTGTAGTTAAAAGAATATTCAGATATTTGAATGGCACTCTGAATTATGGATTATGGTATCCTAAAGATATTGATTTTACACTTAGTGCTTATACAAATATAGATTGGGTCGGAATTATAGATGACAAAAAGAGTACAAGTGGTGGTGCATTCTTTCTTGGATATAGATTGGTAGCATGGTTGAGTAAGAAGCAAGATTCAGTCTCTTTGTCTATTGCTGAAGCTGAATATATTGTTGTTGCATCTTGTTGTACACAAGTTTTATGGATGAAATAGACACTAAAAGATATCACAGTGCTACATTTTCCTATTTCTATATTATATGATAACACAAGTGCAATTATCATTTCAAAGAATCTTGTGAGCCACTCGAGAACGAAGCATATATCTATTAGGTATCATTTCTTAAGAGAGAAGGTCATGGAGAATGAATTCAAACTTGAGTATATTTCGACAAAGGATCAAATTGCGAATATATTTACAAAGGCTCTTCCTAAAAATAATTTTGAGTATCTTCAGGGTAAGCTAGGGGTTATTGCCCCTCCTTTTACAAACTAAGATCATATTTTTAAGTGTTGTCATTATGAGAATTTTGTTTCCATTTCAAAGGAAGTTTCATTGGACATATATATCTTTTGCCTTTTCCATTGATGTCAAAGGAGAGAGCATTTGAAAAGAGAGAGATAGCATGTGAAAAGAGAGAGAAACCATGTGAAAAGGAAAAAAATCTAATAAGAGGAAGCGTAATAAGGAATATGATCTTCTAAAGGGGAGAAGAAAAAGAAAAATCTTGAGAAGTATTTTTAGAACTAGTATGGTGTCTTTGATGGTTTTTCACATCATGTGTTCCATCAATGACAAAGGGGGAGATTGTTGCAAGAATGGAATGAGGAATAAAGTGTTTTCATTGATGTCAACTAGTCAGCTGGTTATCTACTAGTTGTTGTTGATTGTATATGTTGAGGATATTGAGAAAATTGTATTAAAAGAAGGTTGTAGGTATTCACTTGAGGATGTTGTTCTAGTGCTTGTGAACTATGTTTCTCTATGTTTTGATTGAGGTCAGAGAATTGTTGTTGGTCTGGATTTCTCTTTGTTGAAGTCTTATGGCTTGTGGTTCTAGAATTGTGTTCCCTGGTTCTATTGAAGATGGTTTCGACATTTGGAAGCATCGAGCTTAATTGATCTATGTGTTTTACACTGGTTTGGTCGACCATGTGTCAAGCACTATCTTTGAAGTTGATGAAGCGTGTTGGATCTATTATGGGTCCAGTGAAGCATGTGTTTGGTCGCCCTCATTCTAATTCCACCCTAGGATGTTTGGCTGACCTAATTTGAATTTGAAGTTGGATGGCCAACTTTGTATCTTTTCAAGGTTGGAGATAGTATAAATACAAAATGTGCTAGCGATGAAAATTGCACATAAGAAAATAAGGAAGATAAATGAAAGAGCATACGTGACTTTGATGCTATTCTAAAAGTGTGTGAGTTAGGTGTGTGGCTGATCAATGTGAAGCTTAACACTGAGTTTCTAGATGCGGTGAGCAGAAAGTGAACTCTATCATTCATGCAAGTTGATCAGTGACTGTGGTGGAATCTTTGTTTCATTGGGATTGTTGTCTCTCTATAACAAGTCTTCTTTGTCTTCTTTGTATCTCTGATAGTGAGCCCTCGTTGTAGCCTTGGGGATAGCAGTCCTTATTTCAAGTAGTGAGCCTTATTCCAGGTAGTGAGCCTTTTTGTAGTTGGTTTTGATATTCTCTATAGTGTGAGTTAATCCTCACCGTGGTTTTTCCCTCATTGGGTTTTCCACGTAAATCTGTTGTTATCATGTTTGTGCATTTGCATTTGATGGTTAGTCACTTAATCAATTTATGTGTTAGTTCCGGTAATTGAATTTAAGGTTATAATATATGACAATTGATTCACCCCCCTCTCAATTGTCCTATCCAACAGGATTGCCTCTTCCTTTCTTATTTAAGAAATTTTATTGTATAATCAAATTACTCTTATGTGAATTAGGTTGAGCATTGTGTGCAAGTTGTGGAAGCACAAGGTTTTTGTTATTATGATCTTGGATGGAAATGCTAAAAAATTCCTCACTATTCAATATTTTTGAAATGACTAATCTTAAATTTGATACCATGTTCTATATGGAGAGTGTCCCATATAAACCATACACTAACTAAAATGGCAATTATTTTGTCAAACTACTATAGGTTATCTTGTAGGCTCAAAAAACTATAAGGACCCTCATATTTCAATCAAAATTTCTTTCATCATAGACCTTTGTCAACACATTATTCAAAATTTTATTTTACACCTCATTAGCATATTATCCTAAGGATGGTATTGTAGTGTAGTAAAATGCATACCGTTGCATTTTCACACTTGTTTAGGCCCACCTTGCTTTATTTATGCTTCTTTATGGCTTAATTAGTCCTATTTAATGTCCACAAGCCCTATGAATGACATATTTTTTTGGTTAATCCTAACATTATCCAATGCATAAATGATAATTTAATGACTCCATCAGTGTGTCCCTAATTTTTGGGTCGGGACTAAAATTCCACCTAGGGCATCTTGGTCCCCCAAGGCTCTTGGGACCCTAATTTTGACATCTCTAGATTGGGCCCTTTTTTGGTGTTTATGACCCAAATTTTTAGGAATTCGGACTAAGACACCACCTGGGGAATCTTAGCCCTCCTTGAGTCATTTTTGATGTTTAATTTCAAATTCTGGCGAGATTTAGCCTCCTTTATTCAATGAATTCATATGGTAGCTTGGTGTGATATAATTTCTGGATATTAAGCATAGATAAGTATAAATACATGGTTCCTTGATTCATTTCAACCTAAGTCTTTTGTGAGATATTTTATCATAGCATAATTGAGTTCACAAGAGCATTCAAGAGAAGATTCATCAAGCATTTGAAGTCATTTTCAGATTCAAGCATCATATCAAAGAGTCTTCTTCCATCACGTGTGTTTTTGTGCTAACATTTGTGATGTATGGTTTTGATTCAAGAAAGAAATCCAAGCATTATCTTTCAAGCATTCAAGATCCATATCAATTGCAACCATCACACACAAGTTTGCAGACTTCACAAGGGTTTGGTGAGTTGAAGCATTGCATGTTGTTCATTCACCATTTCCTTCATTATTTCTATTTTATTTCAAGGTTTAATTACCAAGGGGTTTGACCAAGGCAAGCCCCATTCACTAACAAACAACAAGTTTTTCCCTCTTGCACATTTGTGATTGCAGATCTAGGTTGTAGAATTGAAGATCACTTGGAGTGAAAAGTTGCAAAGTTGCATTGCAAAGTTTTCATCTTCATGGAAACTGACTTATAGGCCTTATTTGGAAGTTTCAGAACCTGAGACCCGAAGTGAAGCTTGTGAAACCTTGGAGCTTAGGATCCTATTTAGAGTTTGCAAAAAATTAGAATGGGACTAATACGCCATCTTGGGCATCTTAGTCCTCCCAGGTTCAATTTTCAGAGATCCAGTTTTGAGATCCAAATACTTTGCATTTGCCTCGAAAAATAGCAACAAGACTAATGCACCTTCTTGGGCATGTTAGTCCTCCATAACATATTTTGGCAGCCTCTTTGCATTTCCAGAATCCTCACGACATCTCCAGATTTCCCAAGTGCACAAATACCATCTCCCTATTGCATAATTTCACTATTTGCATCTTTCATTTAGGTTGCATAGTTAGTTTTAGGTCATTTTGCATATCACAACGTGTTTTCAAACATTTACTTTTCCAAGCATTTGCTTGGTGGTGAACCCCTTAGAACTTAAGAAACCCTTCCTAGGACCCTCCTAATTGAGAATTGCCTCACCTTGAGAGGTTGTTAGTCAATCCAATTAGGACTCTTAGGACATTAGTGAATGGTTGAATGAGAAAAGTGCGATATCCTAAAAAGGTATCCATTTTTCCCATTCATCATTTTGGTGAACTTGATGCTTTTTCTTTTCTAATTTGGAGTCTATTAAGTGCTTAGATCTAGATAGCATTCATTCTTGCATTGCATCTTGCATTAGTGAAAGTGCATCTAAGGTATCTTGCATCTTGCATTAGTGAAATTGCATTTAGGGTTTCCTATATTTGCATTAGTGAAAATGTGTATAGGTTGCATATTTACTTTATTGCATCATTTCATTTCATTGAAAATTTGAAAATTTCATTGATCATTATCTTAATTGCATCAAAAATTGAAAAATTGTACTTAAATATTGCATTCAATTGCTTGTTTCTAGCTACCTTTTCTTGCACTTATTTGCACTTTTCTTTTTTTTTTGGTTTCTGAGCATCAGCATATTGCATAGGCAATTTGTAAACACTAATGACATTCCAGAATTCCCTTTTTTCTGCAAAAAAACCTCTACTGGGACTTAAACGCCCTTCCTGGCGTCTTTGTCCCTCTCAGGATTTTTACTTCAAAAATATCTTTGTTGTTTGCTGTCTATTTTAGCCTCTAGAACTTTAGAATCTCATCAGGAGGACCAAGACAACCTTCTTGGTGTCTTAGTCCCTGTTCACTTTTATTCTTAGGTTTTCAGGATCTAAAATTTCTTTTCTGTGCTTCTATGGGTTGCTTTCTAATTTCTGTTTTAGTTTCCAAAATTGTTGTTATTCCATTTTATTTCACTTCAAGTGCATTTGTTCAATCTTGCATCATGGATATGTGCTTTGGAAAATTGTGGATTTCCCTGAAATATTTGGTAGATATGTCAAATTGTGCCTTTGGTAATGACCCTAATAAAATTGAACTCACACATGCTCACTCAACTCCTAATGCATGTCCTCCTTGTGATGTTGACATCATTGGAGAAGATGATGACAACATGAATAAGTTCCTAAATGATTTTCTTGATAACCTTGAAGCTAATGCATCCTTCTATCCTTCCACAAAACAACCAAATCCTCCCACACTACCACCCCTTGAGATGTTTGGTTACTTACATCCTGAAACCGAAGAGAAAGTTGAACCTAAGTTCCCTAAAATAGGTGAACCTAGTTCCTCTATACAAGCAAACATTCAACCCTTTTATGATAACAAAGTAACAAACAGTACAATCAACCTAGAAGAAACATATGGAAAATGCTTCACCATCTTGAGAAAACAAGGATGTGACACAAGAAGCGAACATGAAATTCATCAACTCTTAGAGAAAAAACCAACCGATGAAAACAAAAAAGGATTAGGATACCAAGATCCATCTTATAATGAAAATCCTTCTAGCAAATATCTAAGGCTTTGAAGTGATGGTACAATGATCTTGGATTCTCACCCTACTTGAATATCCTTCTCCCTCAAGAACAAACAATAGATCATAACAATAACAAGGATAAACATAGGATAATCTTAGGACCTCCTACTCTAACCCCATCTACAGAAGTTGGTGAATCTAGCAAACATAAAAGACCATATAAATTACAAAAGTTACAACCTCTTTGTCCACCACCTGAAAGTGAAAGAAAATTACAAATCCTTCTCAACCAAGGGTTAATATTATAACCACCTATGAACCAACTTGTGCTATACCCTAAAGATGCAAATGTGCCACATTTTGCATATCATTGAATGCCTGGACATAGTACTGATGAGTGTCATGCATTAAAAGAAATATTGAGCAAGTATCACTTTGACGGTAATACTTGCTATCTAGTGATCACATAGCATATTTTCCACCCCTTTTGTCATTTAATGGTTGTAGAATACTCTATTCTCACTATTACATGACCTTTCCCATCACCTACCTTGGCCCATTCTTGTCTTGCACTCAGTGGGGACAAGAAGTTGTTGGCCTTGTCCTAGTAAAGAATTTGTTGTTGTCCCTTTGGTTTGTTATCCACTTTCCACTTATATACAAACTAAGATTGGGGAGGCAGATGACTTACTTTAGGTTGACTCACCTATTCCTTACTAGTCCTTTTCATTTTCTTTTTGTTTGCTTACATGTGCATAACGTGATCCCTCGTGATGTTTTATTTGATGTTTCTCTCTCTATGTGCATTCCTCTATTTGTACCTTCATTCTTCTATATGACGTACACTTTTTTCCTTAAATTGATTAATGTTTTTCATTTCTTGTTTTTTCCTTTAGGGGATGACGCAAGGCATCGAAGAAATTCATTTCTTCTTCATGTTGACCCAAAATATTTTTCATTATCTTTTCTTTTCCTTTCATTTTTCTTTTCATTTGTCTTGTGTTTTCCTTTTGGGGATGATGCAAGGCGTCAATACAACCTATGTCT
>VDFB02388455.1:0-20518 GCA_007258455.2 Sequoia sempervirens | reverse complement strand
TCAAACCGATAGAGGATGCAAAATGGATAAGCCCAATGGTAGTACAAAAAAAAGACTAGAGAAATAAGGGTGTATTGACTTCCAAAAATTAAACAAAGCTTGCATACATGACCCATTTCCCACACCTTTTATAGAGGAAATACTAGATTCAGTAGTCAGAAGGGAGATTTACTTGTTTACTAAATGGATTTTTCGGTTACCATCAAATAAAGATCGGGGAGAAATATTAGCCAAAAATGGCTTTTGCTATCGAATGGGGATCCTACATGTATACAGTGAAGCCATTTGGATTGAATAATGCTCTGATAGTATTCGGTTGAATAATGCTCAATACTTTCAGACTGTTTTCATGCTTTCTAGAAGTTTACTTAGATGATTGGACAATCTATGACCTAGTGAAAGACCATGTTTAGGTCCTTCAAATGACGCTAAACCATTGTAGAAGAATGCATATTTCATTGAATCCAAGAAGAAATGCACATTTGCGGTACCATATGGGACACTTCTAGGCCACATCGTATGCAAGGAAGGATTAATGGTAGATCAAATGAAAGTGGCTTTGATCCTCAACTTACCACAACCAAAGAATGCTTTGGAGGTTGAGACATTTTTAGGATACATGGGATATCATAGAATATTCATTGAAGGTTATGTTGGAATTGTAGCTCCATTAGAAGATCTCTTGAAAAAGAAAACTGAGCGGAGTATCAAATGGAATGAGGAAGCCCAAAATGCCTTTGATGCCTTAAAACATAAAATTGTAGAGGCACCAATCCTAATCTTTCTGGATTGGAACAATCGCTTCCACGTTCATGTTGATGCCTCTAGAATGGCAATAGGAGTAATACTCACCCAACTAAAGGGTAAAAGGATCATCCTATAGCCTTTGCTAGTAGGAAACTATCTATAGTTGAAAAGAATTATACCACTACAAAGAGAGAAGCACATACAATGGTGTACGTGTTAAAAACGTATGGACATTATTTACTATCCACACCATTCACCTTCTTCACATATCATGAACCCCTCAAATACCTACTCAACAAACCGGTAACCCATGGATGAATATCTAGGTGGTTGTTGCTATTCCAAGAATTTGACTTTAAGATCATGGTAAAATTCAGAAAGAACAATCAAGGATCAAATTACATATCAAGGATTGAAACTTAAAAAGAACCAAATGCACATGAAGAAGAATTACTCAGGACACATTTATTCTGCATTATTGTAGGACTAGAAGAATTAGAGGATGTTATTTTTCTATCCACTAGAGAATTCCCAAAAGAAATCTCTGTGGGAGAAACAACCATTAGTGTAGAGAGTTGCACTGTACACACTAGTAGAGGGAGAACTACATGACATGGGGAAATATGGTATCTTAAGGAGAGTTTCTATAAACATGAAAGGAAGCCCATTTTACAAGAGGCGCATGCTAAAATTTTTAGACATAATTTTGGAGAAACCATCGGAAGAAGGGTAAAATTGGCTGGCTTATGGTGGCCAACACTACACAAGGATTCCAAAGAATATACACAGGGGTCAACAAGACTGAAGATAGAATACCAACACCTCCTTCCCCACTGAACATCATGTCTTGAGGACAAGACATAATTTTAAAGGGGGATGATGTTAGCAGGTCAAGGGCAGAAACAAAGCATACCATAGGCTATCGAAAGAAGTCCATGGTATCGAGAAAGGACATTAGCTATCATTGGGAGTCATGTCCCTTCAAGGGAATATATGTATATATGTCACATGTAATAGATGAATAAGATTTATTGACAGAGAGAGATAGATGTATAAGAAGGAAGATATAAATATATACTAGAGCAAAGACTAAGACCCGCCCTTTTGTATCTATTATAATACAATATAGAGGATTTATAAGGATCATATGTGTGCAATGGATGTATGAGTATTTTATTTTGATGTTATGATGTTTTTGATAAGATAAGCAACATTTACAGGGTGTTGTACCCTTAACACAGGGAGCCCAGAGGGCCAAAGGAAGCATAGTTCAAAACAACTGAACTAGATAGAAACAAACATAGATAGCTAACCGACAGTTGTAGAACAATAGAAAAAGATTAGACAACCCTAGAACCAGAGGGGACCAATATGACACCCATAACCCGTGGCTGAGAAGTAGCAACGGATTTGGGAAGACCCTTCTTCTTCCTCAGCACAACTGACCAAGAAGGCTCAGAATCAAAATCCACTGAGCAAGGCGAGAGGATATGTATGATGTTATGATGTTATAGGATATGTATGTCTTGTATATTCTTATGGAGCATGCTTGTTTCTCTTACTATATCCTTTAGGGTATAAATAGACTAGCATAGTTCAAAACAACTAAACTAGATAGAAACAAACATAGACAGCTAACCGACAGTTGTAGAACAACAGAAAAAATATTAGACAACCCTAGAACCAGAGGGGACCAATATGACACCCATAACCCGTGGCTGAGAAGTAGCAACGGATTTGGGAAGACCCTTCTTCTTCCTCAGCACAACTGACCAAGAAGGCTCATAATCAAAATCCACCGAGCGAGGCGAGAGGATATGTATGATGTTATGATGTTATAGGATATGTATGTCTTGTATATTCTTATGGAACATGCTTGTTTCTCTTACTATATCCTTTAGGGTATAAATAGACTACTCAAGGAGTACTGGGGTATGAATCTCTGGATTGTACTTTCCCCATTTCTCTTGCCAACACAATTACTTAAGTACACCACACTAATTAATTAATCTCATTGCATCATTTTTCATGATTAACAATTTAATTAATCATTATTAATTAATTATATAATTCCTAATTCAATCTATGTGCATATAATTAATTTAATTAATTAAATAAATATTGTCACCTTTCCATTAAATCATGCAAGTTGTTAACTCTTCAATTTATGCTTGCACATTCAAAAATCAAACAAAAGAAAAGTGCATACAAGCTCTAAATCAAGTGAATTAATCTCAATTCTTTATTCTCCCATCCAAAAATTAATAAATTCATCCTTTTTCATTCACAATCATTGAAAATATAAAATCATCATCAAAATCATCCAGTTATAGAAATCTTGCATGAATTTTGAGCAACTAGAATCCATAGAATAAGTAAATGCATTTGACAAAATATCTTCACTTGATAAGTGAAGGTATTGCTCTCATATTTTATTTCTCAATTTGAAGTTTATGTTTTGATTTAGAGCAAGGAATCAATATTATCATATTTTTCTTTTCTAGCTTTGAATTTTAGCATTTACAATACTTATCCATGATTTTTGAGTCTATACAATAATTTCTTATACATTTTTTTTACTCAATTCCTTGGACCTTTGTATGCAAAAAGGTGAAAGAGGTATATTATATCATTGTTTATCTTTCATGTTTGTAATTACAACATCTTTCCAAATGTTTTATCCAAATTCTCATGGTTACATTTAGAAGAGTCTTACATTGAGCTTGTTAAAGTGACTTGATGGGAGTCCTACATTATCATTCAATCATTTGGAGCATGGTTACATTCATTTTGGGAACGTAAACCTTTGTTAATTATAGTATTAGGGAACACAACCATGGCTTTATGTCACCATTACATTTTTTTTTGCACTTACTTTGTGTTTATCAGTTAAAGTGGTTTTGAGAAGATTGAAAATCCTGTACATAAGATAGAACTCAAGGCATACATAGAAACCCCAAAAGGGAGGAGAACATAGTTATCCCCTAGATACCAAGCAACAAAAAAATCAATTACAATCACACTACTAATCCCATTAGAGAACTCGAGGATCCGACCTAATCAATGCTAAACCCAATCCTATTCAATCTTGCACCCTTTGCTTTGGTGTGATTGAGAGATAGATTTGGGAAGACCTTCCTTCCACCTTTGAACAATTGTCCAATACAAGTTATCAACTAAGTCCTCAAACCTAAGAGAAGTGGGGGGATTCCCCCTCAGTGAGACCATTTGTGGGCATGACAAAAACAAACATTAACTAGTGATGTCAAACATTAACTAATCACCTTAGGAGAAAACAAGTGTAGTGTTAAGGTAGACGGTATAACAAGAGTCACACAAACAAGACACTAAGTAGTCAAAATAGATGGAAGATGGGCATTACCAATAGGAGTTGAAGGAACCAAGGAAGTATGACTTGGTAAAGTCTCACAAATTGCATGAGAAGGCCCCTCATAAACATGACTCGCTATTGGGGGAATAAGAGGAGAAGACCTAGCATCTTGAGAGGAATTTCCATCTTGAGAGGAAGTGTGAATGGTCAACTGATCTTCGTGAGCATTTTTCCACCACATGGCTAGCCCCTCATGCTGAGAGAGTGGACAATTAGAAGCCAAGTGGCCATTGCACTTACTTTGTTATCATTGACATTGTTCAATATTTACATTACTACCTATAATTTATGCCACCTTTACATTTATTTTGTGATCATTGACATTGTTAAATATTTATATTAGTATTTTTATTTCAAATTCTTAATAGATATTACTCATTGGTTTTTTTAGGTTTTTGGAAATTGATGGAGTGCTCATTAGAAGGAAAACTTACCTACTTGATATTCATATATGTATCTTTTGTATGAGTGGTTAAACTTTATAATTTCATGTTGATTGTTTGCTTTGCTTTAAAATGCATTTTCATTGTAATTCTCATGCAATTTAAAGTGGAGGCAAAATGTAATGGTAAAAATCACACACCTCACAATTTTTATCTTTTTATTTTTATTTATTATTAGTTTATTAGGTGACATTTTATGACACATGACTTTTATAAATTTTTTTAAAAAACTCCGCAATTTATTGGAATTAAATAGTTATATCCAATGTTTAGTGCATAAATATATTTTTTGGTATATTTTTATTAAAAAAATAATTTATTATAAAATTTTGAATTAATACTAACAAAAAACTTAAACCTATATTTGTTTGTAACGTATTTCTCTTAATATATTTGTCAAAAGTAAATTTGTATATTTCATTAAAATGATGACATCTATATGAAGTATAGTAGATTTTTTAATTATATTTGTTATTTTTTCTAATTTCTTCAATAAAGGTCATTATTTTTCATAATAGACTATATAAAAAATATAATTTATATAATAATTTTTACATTGCTAATATTAAAGGTTACACACTTATAAAATGACATTTCCAAAAATGATTTCATTTGATTCCTAAAAAAAGGTGAAGCAATTTTTTTTTTCAGCATTTTGATAATAGGGGTTTGACTTAGGCTTAGATTTTCTATCCAAAGAGATTTGACCTTAGAGGTTTTGATCTAACCTCCTTTAATCAAATTCCAAATTCCTTTAGATGAAACCAATCAAGACTTAAATAATTAATTTTTCTAAAAAACATTTAATTTTAGACAAAACTCAAGATGTCCCATAAGTAGGACACACTATTATGGGATCAGCCTATTCCAAATCAATTTCACATCTATGTAACACATTATTATTATCTTAGATCAATTTCGCAACATTTCCTAATTCATTGTTGCAAGTTAATGAATTTAACCTAAGATAATTAAGAAATGTTCTATATATCTTCCTTTCCAACTATAGATAAACAACCTAAAAATTCTGATTAAAAAATTATTCCTTTTAAAAATACCATATACTTAGTATAGCAAAAAATTTGAAAGTATACACTAGTTGATTACCCTAATTAATAATAAAAAATAATAACAAAATACATAAAACTAGCAATCACACCTTAGTGTGCAATGGGTACGCCGAAGAAGTGTGGAAAGTCAATTAAGATAAATTTTGGTTTTTTTTTTTGCATACATTTATGCAATATATGAGGTCAATTGGTAGGCCATTTAGAAAATGATGTTTTTGCAATAAAGGTCTCAATGGAGAAGTGATAGCTTCAAATAAACTATGCACCCACTTATAGGGATCTAAACATGATTGAAATAAAGCCTCTAAATTAGGAACATAATCATGCTCCATTGTTGTGGTTGCAATAAGGAGAGAGGGAGAGAATTGAATGAAAATGATCCTGAGAAAACTTTTATTAAACATGATAATGGATTTACCATGGTTAATACAAGGTTGATCGAGCGAGCTGGAAATGAGCCCTATGTTCTTCCAAGCCAATGTGAGCAAGTATTTTACTCAGAGGTTCCAGGTAAACTGGGTTGGTCAGTTGTTGTTAGACATGATCCAAGAGGAAGGCCAGTAAAGTATAATGTGGTGGAAGAAGAAGATACAGAAGAACTAGAAGATGATGTAGATGATGATCAGGATCAACAGTTAGTTGATGATGTCCCTAACGAAGATGTCGAAGAGGAGGAACTAGATCATGATGATGTAGGATTTAATGTTCATGAAGATGATGTCTATGTGGATGATGACATTATCGAAACTGATATCAATGATGATGATGATATGACCAATCCTTACAATGTCGAATCTGGATTGGATGATATAGACAAAGAGTTGGACGAAGAAGAAGACCAATGACATTGAAATGTATAAGTTATGTGATTATATTATCTATTTGATATTAATTTCTTCATAGAATTATATTTGACTTATGTGGTTA
Organism: Sequoia sempervirens; assembly: GCA_007258455.2. Lineage (NCBI taxonomy): Eukaryota > Viridiplantae > Streptophyta > Pinopsida > Cupressales > Cupressaceae > Sequoia > Sequoia sempervirens. Next base: position 13,940 of record VDFB02388455.1, on the reverse strand, counting down.
CATAATTAATTCAAGATGTTTTTAATTGTTATGCCATTACATAATTAATTTAATGATGTACTTTTTAATGTTTGAAATGTCAAAAAATTAAAACATTTCAATAGTGATGTTAAAAACCTTGAAATTAGTGTGTTTTATGTTTCATGTGATCATAAAAGATTAAAAAGTCAATTGTAGAGGTGGTTGTTTAGTGGTTGACGTGTATGTTGGTTCTTTTTACAATGTAACCAAGTTTGTCTTCTAATCTACCTATGGAATTTCCAATTCCAATCAAAGGTAGCTCGAAGGACCTTGACCAACTAACAAGGACTTTAAAAGTCTCCTACAGTTCAGGCTCTGTAAGACCCGAGAGGGTGATCCCTTAATGTGTTTACAACCTTTGCACCATTATCATAAACAACATTAACAATAGAAGATGATCTCACTTAATAGCTCAACATGATAAAATAATATCAACTAGAATTGGTTGTTCATAGAGAATATCAACTATCTGGAGTGTGAGCTAACTAAAAACAATCCATTGTATAAGATAGTCAATGATTTACAATTTGTAGCAAGCTCTAGGAAAAGACAAACAAATATTGAACTACACTAATAATTACAACTTAGATCAGTGCCATATATCCATTGCAAGAGTTAGATTCATAAGCATCTAGAGGTTTATAATAGATTTAATACATCACATATAAGATCCCTGACAATATTGCATTATAATTTCATCAGTATGCATTCTAACCTAGGACTACTTATCATATCCTTATACATCACATATCCGCTTATAATCCCATTCAAGCATTTTGATTAATTCCTTGAATTAAAGCTAAAATATAATCATACACACCACAACAGTGAGATGGATAAAAAAACCCTTAGTTATTTCATTCAAAGTTCAAATATGCATGTACAATGGAGAGACATGAGCTTGAATTTTCATTTCAACTCAAATGCTGGTACTATTATACAACATTAAATCTCTATGAACTCAAAGCTTGTCACATAATGACTCAAAACCTAAATTTCATTTCTCTAAAACCATTAGACTTTACAATTCGAACTGCAACTTCACCTAGACTCGACAAAATTATCTAGCTTGCTAACCCGTACTTCTAGCCTTAAAATCCTTCTTATAGAAAATGAAGGAGAAAACAAGCACCGAGCCAGAAAGTACATCTGTCACTAGTCAATTGGAGCACCTGGTGATATTCCAAAATTTGTTACGATAGCCGCCACCTTGAAAAATATTCTTGTTCATCATATCAGCTGAGGAACGTTGATGCAAAAAACCACAAGAAAAATTGCACCAAGAAAGCCATCAACACAAAACTGGAACTGTTGCAACCACATCATCTAATCTACCACCTATTAGTAGTTCACTCCTTTTACTCCTCCTCATTCAAATATTTAGTTACCCAATTCTGGTACTCATCATCAGTCAGCTAGTCAAAATTAATTACCTCATCCACCTTGGTATTATAAGGTGTGTATTTTACCGCTACCTGATTTGCATCCCTTTCAAAAGATTCCAAAAATGAGTTGGTACTAATGATTTTGTCCATACAACTCACCAACAAATCACAGTATGACTCATCACAAATTGAATTGATTTGATCATTGATGGCCTCACTTGCTTGAGCCTGCCATTGTTGAAATGACCTAATTTTCCCCTGCTCATCAATTATATCAGGTAACAATGTGTTACCCCAATCATTGAAATTCTTCACCAACTCCCTAATCTTCCTACTCAATTCATCTGGTAAATTTTGAAAACCTTGCAATGATTTTACTAACACATGAGTAGGCTTTAATGATTGGGGCCTATTATTTATATCAAACCTTCAAGCCTTATACATGATATCTAGATCACTAGCCCTAGGGATCCAATTTTCAATTATTGGTATCACTACTTCCTGATCCCTATCAATATTCTTTATTGCTGCTAACAACAAAGAATATAAAGAATGTATAGATAGCAATTTGCTATCAACCTTTTCATTTAAATGCCTCAAAACAGTAGTAACAATTTCCTTTTTCTTTAAGAGAGATCCCTCCTCACTTTTGTTTAATGATGCCTGCAATTCATCAATTTTTTGCAAGGGCTTCTTTTTTGTAGGATCGATAGAGCACTCTGTTTCTTCTTCAACTTCCTCTAAAGAAAGGGTGAGGATAGGATTTTGACTAGGAGATCCTAGTGTGGAAAAAATTGGAGAAGCAAGAGGCACTGACCCTGTTGTGGAAGGTAATGTACTGGTTCCTGGAGCACTTGATTTGTCCCCAATCTGCTTATACCTAAACCTCTCCAGCTCAATTTGTAACTCAACATTTTTCTATTGCATCTTGTTGTACTCAATCAAGAGGTTATATTTTTCCGTTAAGCTCTTACTTTCAACTTCCTCCCTTTCAGCAGTCTTTTGGGCCAATTTGGCCACATTCACAGTCAAATTAGTGGCCTCAGTGGTTGAGGTCTTTGAAGCTCTCTTTATTATCAATCCTCCCTTGAAATTTGGATTAATATGAAAAACATCTGGTTTTCTCCCTTGTGGGGCCAATGCCCAAATTGCCATAGTTTCATATTCCTCACTGAAAGCAGAGTTTTGCAATGCTGCCTTGACCTCTTCTTTAGAGTCTTGAAAGGGATTCTTAGACTTCATAATAGCATTAAAGGCTATTGTACCTATAATGTTCCATTCAGGCAGAATTAATACACCAACCTGACTCACTAGTTTTCTTCCTTCTTCAGGAGTGATGTTCTTGAATTCTTCCATTAATTTAGCTTTTATGTCTTCATCATTCTCCTGGTCTGACCTGTTAGGCCTTAGTACTCTTCTCCGCCTACATTTATCTTGATACTCTTCAAACTTCATCCTCCATACCAATTGCAAGAATACAAGAGTTTTTACAAATGTATTGTCATCTAGAAACTCTTTGCATGCCTCCATTCTTGCATCTTGTACATTTTTACCTTTCATATCTAAATCAGATAAAACTAATTCAGCTCGCCTAGGAGGGGAAGGCATACCAATTTCCATGTCTTGATCAATAACAATAATCTCATCCATCATATCTTCCTATGGTTGATCAATTCTTTGCCTCTTAGGGCTTGGCTCAGATGGTGGTCATGAGATATGGTCTTCCGGAGATGATTCTAAATCAATAATTTTGATTGCCCTAGGCACTTTGAATTTTGGACTTGGTTGTGGAGGAATTTTCATAATCTGTTTTCCTTTTCTGTCCACTTCTTCTTCATCACTGCTACTATCCTTTTTCCTCCTGTAAATGGGCCACATTTCCATAGGCTGGTATACTGGCCTTGTTTCAATTGGTCTGGCACCTTGCTCTTGTACACCTAGATCTTTTTTGTTCTCAATGTTCCCATAATTTTCTTGAAGTTTCCCATCAGAAAATTAATTTTCTTATAGTGGGGACTGAACTCCAATAGTGGATCATATTTTGGATCCATTTTGTGCACAACATCTAGTAGCTTACCATAAGCTATCCATTTCTCCTTGTTCAAATCCTATCTATTCAAATCAAATTCATTTATAATCAAGTCTTTAGGGAAATTGAACTCATGCACAAATTTTCTAGCTTTTGTTCTTTGTCTGAAAAGAGCAAAGAAACCCTCAGGATCATGTTTTCGCTTTGGTCCACACCTCAAATGGTAATCATTAAAGAAATTATCAAAATGCATCCAGCCTCCCTTTGAAAATACAAAATCAAACACCACTATATAATCTGGGAAAAATGTTCCCTTACCCCTTCCAATGAGGTTGTCCTCATGAATACAACCTATCTTCCACATAACTTTTGCAAATCCCACTCTTGGTTGCACATTGTATTGTAGTATATGAGGGGCTCCTTGAAAACCATATACTCTCAATACAGTGTTGACTGGGTATGGGATAATGTCACCCCAGTTATGGTAAACCTTCTATTCTGGCTTCCTCTCCTTTGGCCTAAGGAAATCATGTAATTGCTTAGGGATCCTAGGTATATTCACCATTAATCTATCCCTTAATCTAGAATAAAAAAAAATATCAAATTGCACATAACTAGTGCTTTCCTTATTACAAGATAAATCTGCAGCCCATATCTGTACTGGCAATCTTTCTCCATCAACTGATTGCCTTAATTTCATCCTCTCAGAGAAAAATTCAGCATTCTTAAACAAAAATATATGCATTAACATAGAATACCAAAATAATTGAGTGTCGGTATCATTTTTTTACAGCTTTGACAACCCTTCATGCATCCTCTCAGCCAAGAAAGAAGCGAATTCATAGGTCACAGAGAATTTAGGGTGTTGTATTTGCACCCCCATGAACATATAAGCAATGGGCATTACCGTACCAGGACTGAAACCCAAAATATGACATAAAGAATAGAAAGTGGCTAGGAATGGTTTGAAAAACAATTTAATTTGAAAGGTTCCTGGTCACTAGGGCTAATATGAAATTTTGAACCTCCTACCTTAGCCAGATGAGGTGGAAGCAACCTTGCTCTAAAAAAAGATTTTAGCTTTGCATACTCCTACTTCATTTCCTCAAGGTTGATAGGAACCAAGTCTTTGCTCAGTTCACTCAAGTCAAAAATATGTTGGACCTCTTCTCTGTTAATGTTCAATAGAATGTTTCCATCATTGTCCTTGATTATCCGTGTATCAAGGTCATATCTTGTAGCCACTGTCCTAAGCAGGTCTACATCAGGGAACACATTTGGTACCACCAGCTTCCCCATATCATAAATCCATCCATTTGAAAAAGGGTGAGGAAAATTCCTCTGTCCATACCACAATCTGAACAATTCCAAGCCAGTGAGGGGAACCCTAGCATCGACAATGTTGGAGCAATTATACACTAACCCTTCCCCTAGGATTTTCCCTCGCATTAGGACCAATCCCTTCCTCCTATCATTTGTTGACAAGGGGAATTGATCCAAGAAATCATCATATAGGTTTTGTTTCAAATATTCAGTCTGGCAAGAATGTTGCTTGGGTGGTGCCATCTCAGACAAACTAGGGCTTTTTTACAACATTATAATTCAAATAGCTAGGACTAACTAGAGATAGAAAATTATAGGACAAAACACTACAATTTCTCACAACTATAATTAAACTATAGCCCTAACACATTCATCAACAAGCTCACAACACATCCAACTAATCATTTCCCAAATTCAAATGCAAAATGACTGAGAGGCACAAAAAATAAAATCACGGCTTTGTTTGTAGAACTCCCAAATTCTGGCTACAAAAACTCGCAATTCTACCTTTAGCTCTGAAACTACTCTGTGAAATAGTTGAATGCTTTGTGATACAGACCAAGTAGGAAAATTGATTTTATTGTCGATCAAATTATGCCAGCAAGTGTCTCATCTGCCATTAAAGCTCAATTTCACACTACACGAACGACTCCAACCATATTTGATGCAGATTTAAATTTAAGCCATTGATTCTTTAGCTTGATTAAATCATTGATGGCCACTTTCAAAACAAGCTGACACAATTTCCAACACGGTGATAAGGGGCCCACCTTACCATACACTATGAAGGAAGTCCACATGGTAGTTCCCGCTATATCACAATCCTGAAACTTCTGATTGCGTGATGGCGGGCAATCATTGATCCTGAGCATCAATGATCTTGTTCCTTTAACATAGTCACCAACCATGTCATTAACCTTCGAGCAGCTTTTCCAGTGAGATTATAACATATCCGTCAATTTAGAACATGTGCATCTTGAGAACACTTTAGTAATCCGCCCCTTAATACATTTAAAGCCAACTAGTGTTTCCTTTACTCTTTAGGCTTCATTGGATGAGAGACATGGCACCCACCCGTGATTTTGCAATCAACCCAAGCACCATCACGGGATGGCAGGGAATGACTCATATCAAATGGCAGTTGGTTAGCGATAGCGCAAATTTGATCCCCCAGATAGGACACATTGCGCCCACCTGTGATTCCATGATCCTTCAATTCTTGATCACAAGATGGTGGGCACCTTTGATATCTGTAGGAAATAGATCAACGGAAACACTAAATCAACCCTTTCAAAATAAAACATTCATTAAAAGGAGAAGTGGGCATTACTAGGTGGATGACAAACAACAACATAAGTTTTTTTTTTTCAGTTCCTGCCAGGGAACTATAGGCACCACCAGAATTTAACTAGTTATCAATAGCTCTTATTTTAACCAATGCGAACTTGAGTAATTTTTCTATGTGAATTGTTCAATCTATTATCAATGTATAGATGCGAATTATATAACAAAATATATTTCAAAAATCAATTCTCTTCAATCTAATTGGTACACAATTTTCACCTGATATAATAATTTTGGCGCTTCCATTACTTCCATTAACGATTATAATGGAATGATGGGTAATAAAAAAATATTCAAAACCTTTTGCATTTAAATTGGCATATCATATAGATAATTTTCATTGAGTCATTCTTACTTTCATTCCCTATATCATATTTATTCGATTGAGTTTATAGTCACCTCAACCATTGATTATAATAATCTTTTAAAGATTTCTCATTGCTTTACATTGAAATGAAATACTGATTTACTTTGTTAATGATTTTTTAAAATTTATTTTGCATCTATATTATAATTATAAAATTTAATATTTGAAAAATAAAAATAAAACAATTTTATGAGTAAAATATTAGTTCAAAGTCTTTTATTCTAAAATATAATTCAATTATAATTTATTAATGAGAGTTTATAATTTTTTAATGAACATCATTTATTTATTTTTATTAGCATCCACATCATAGTTATAAAACTTAAAAAGTTCAAAAATAAAAATAAAAAATTTATTACTAAAATATTAGTTCAAAATATTTTAGTATGATTTTTTTATATATATAATTCAATTTGATTTGAGAATTTATAATTTATTGTGTGTAATCATTTTTAATAGTTATAAATTTTATTAGAGATTAGTAGACTAACATTTATAATATTAAAAGATAATTCTTAATAAAAGAAAAATAAAAAATTATATTTATAGAAGAAAAATAAAATAAATTTACAATTTGTTTTATAATTTCACTTTTAAGTTTAAATGTATGTTCAATTATTAAGTTGTATTTTTTATACAATCACATTTTTATTTTAGATGTTTGTTTGTAAAATATAAAGATGAATTAAAAATATATTAGAAATATTTTTCTTTATATTATATAGCATTCATAACATTAAATTAACATAGAATAATTTCACAATATCACTTAACCAATCAAGAAAAATTTAATCATTATTATGCAACATTATTCTCACATCAAACTAACAAATAAACATTGAAAACAAATTTATTTTTTTATATTATAACATTCATAACTTAAACCTTTTATACACAATATCAAGTTAATTATAAAAAACACATAAAATTATTTATAAGCAACTTAAATTTTTTAACAATTTAATACAATATAATTTAATATAATTAAGAAAAAACTAATAAGAATTATAGATAAATTTATGAAATATTGATTTACTTATCAAGAAAAAATCAATATAAATTTACTTATTATAGATAATTCACTTACCAATCTATTTTAAACATCAAGAAAAAATTAATCATTAGTGATTGCAACATTATTGGCACATCTTTTAAACTAAAAAATAAACATTGAAAACACATTTATTTTTTATATTATAGCATTCATAACTTAAACCTTTTTATACACAATGTCAAATGAATTATAAAAATACATAAAATTATTTATAAGCAACTTAATTTTTTTAACAACATATAATAGAGTTTAGATTTGTTATATCTCTCATATATCAACATAGGTAAATTTAAAAATATTTTAAATTATATAATTTCAAAACAAAATGAATGAATTTATAGAAGATTATTTTTATTAAAGTGATAGAATTTAACCCCAATACTAACACTAATTATAAGTCTAACCATAACCCCAACCCTAAAACTAACATTAATTAACTTCAAACCAAACTCTAATTTTATATCCAACCCTAAACATAACTATGATTCTAAAACTAACATTAATAAAATCGTAATTGATCCATAACCCTAACCCTAATACTAAGCCCTGCCCCAATTGAACCATAACACTAACCCCAAGCTTTATTATAGAACCTTAATCTTTACCCCAACCCTAATCCTAATTCAACCCTATACCTAATTTTAATTAAATTCTAACCCTAATTGAACCTTTTAAACTAACAAATAAACATTGAAAACAAATTTATTTTGTATATTATAACATTCATAACTTAAACCTTTTATACACAATGTCAAGTTAATTATAAGAACACAAAATTATTTATAAGCAACTTAAATTTTTTAACAATTTAATAAAATATAATTTAAATTTAACTATAAATGGTATAGAGTTTAGATTTGCTATATCTCTCATATATCAACATAGGTAAATTTGAAAATATTTTAAATTATATAATTTCAAAAAAAAATTGAATGAATTTATAGAAGATTATTTTTATTAAAGTGATAGAATCTAATCCCAATACTAACATTAATTATAAGTCTAACCATAACCCCAACCCTAAAACTAACACTAATTAACTTCAAACCTAACTCTAATTTTATATCCCACCCTAAACATAACTTTGATTCTAAAACTAACATTAATTAATGAAACCCTAATTGAACCATAACCCTAACCCTAATACTAACCCTTTCCCCAATTGAACCCTAACACTAACCCCAAGCTCTATCATAGAACCTTAATCTTTACCCCCAACCCCAACCCTAATCCTAATTGAATCCTATACCTAATTTTAATTAAAGTCTAACCCTATTTGAACCTTAAACTTAATTGAACTCATGTTTAGGGTTAGGGTTCAATTAAGGTTAGGGTTGAATTATGGTTATGATTAGGGTCAAAATTCAAATAGGATTATGGTTGGAGTTTAATTAAGGTTGCTATTCACTTAGGGTTAAGGTTCAATTAGTATTCAATTTGGGTTAGGGATCAATTAGGGTTATAATTCAATAAGGGTTTAATTAATGTCAGGGTTAAGGTTAGTCTTAAATTAGGCTAGGATTGAGTTAGGGCTAAGGAGTTAGGGTTCAATTAGAGTTCTCTAGGGTTTTGATACAATTAGGGTTAGATATGATTAGTTCAATTAGTGTTAGAGTTAGGGTTATAATATGAGTTCAATCAGGTTAGGGTCAAGGTTTAATTAGTGTTAGAGTTAGGGTTGCAATAATAAAATTTTCCATAATGATATGGAAAGGCATTCAATTGGATTCATATACAAATGCACAAATAAGAATTGGTAATTAAGAATTCTCTAGAACTAAAGTTATAACAACAAATACAATCCTTAGCTTAATCATTTTTTCTTGTGAGGGTTGGGATAAGAATTTAACGAAGCCAACTGAGACTTAGGAAATAAAACCCTGCAAAGGAAATAAATTATTAAAATCAAAGTTGGGTTATAATTTTAATCCAGTGATGTAAGCCTAAGCCATTAACTCCAGTGGTCATGTCGTTGATGGCTTAGCCAAAGCCTTTCATTAAATACTAACCGTGCAATGTGTAGGTTTTCCAGATTCAAAGATATGGGAGAAGATCTCGATCGTACCCCACCAACTCGTAGACCTAAGGTGTCGCCCTGTTATTTGGCGTGAGGTCAGCAAAAAGTAGATGTGTGTCCTATATGGAATGTGGGGCCCAATCTCCACTATTCAGCTCATAACCCATGGTTTTAGATTGACAACCAAGATCAAAAGCTAATGTAAATCTTTGTTGTTCCCTGCTAGCTCGCAGGAGGAAGATGAACGTTGGTTAAAAGCTGTGAGGTCAACGAGATTGCGACGCGTAGCTTCAGTCGTTCAGTTTGCAAAGTGCATAGGACCTACCGACATGGTAGTTGGTTTTTGAGATGGATTAATGTTATTGGTCATGAGGAAGGTGAATGATGCTTCATTGAATGTCAAACTGAGTTAGCCCGAGATAAACCGTTTGATCTGCCAACTCTTTAGGAGATCAATGGGTTGTATTCAAATTTGGAAAATGGCACATGGTGGTCATTTTATTGTACAACTGGTGAAGCATTAATGAATTATTCCTTGCTTGTGTAGTCACGTCGATCTCAATCTGTGTGAAGATGTTGTTGGCAATCATGAAGGGTGATCTTTGGATTCTCATGCAGCTCTAGTTAAACAGTGACAGTACATACGCTGCCAAATTGCCATGTTTGCACATGCATTTTTACTAAGAATTGATGAAGGTTTCCATTACCTCACACAATAAATACAAGAGGAATTAACTACTAATAGTGTCATTCTTGTAGCAGTTAGAGTACTTTTTGGGTTGAGTCTAATCAAGTTTGAGTGCTTGTATGAGAAGAGAAAATGAGTAAGTTAGTAAGGAGGTCTATTCGTTTGAGCTCACAAAAGCTCAGTCCTGCTATTCAGGAAGGTGCTTTGGTTGACAAGCCCAGGCTTGTGCCCACTAGATGTAGTAGAAGGTTGCAATTCTAGGACGTTGCTCCTCAACTGGTAGATGACAAAGGCAAGCAGTTGGTGTGCTCTATTACTAGTGTCGGTAGGAAAATAAGGTATGGGAATGGCTCCTCTGGATGCCAACACTCGCCCATTGACCTTACGAGCAACATTTCTGATCATGTAACTGAGATCGACTCTGACTACTATCGATATTTACCTCGCTTCAATCACGGTCTGCCCTTTGATGAGGAAGTGATATATATGGTGCCATTGGCTGTTAAAACTCCAAGGGGATGGACTAGAACCGTATTGGGCAAGGACAAAAAAGAAGAGGAGGTTGAGGGTCTACCATATTGGGATACAACTAGAAGCGAGCATGTATACCGGGGTCTGAGTGCTGGTAAGGGCAAGGTGGCAGGTAAATAAGAAGTTGTTGTGGTGCCTTAGTGGCAATTTGGTTGCCTGGTTTTTTGCATGGATAGCGACAAAGGGGATTTTTATGACAATTTGTGTTCCCTTTTCTTTTAGCTTTCCCCAGTTCATGCACTATATATGTTTTTCAGATTCAATGTGTGGGAATTTTTGTAATGACAGTCAAATGCAATGGAGATTTTGTTCAAATGAAAATTTGTGGTGAAATTACATTTGATCCTGAAGCTTGTTGCTCCCTTGTCATATAAAAGGGAATTCAAGGCTCATTTGTAGGGAGAGAACTGATGAAATCTCTAGCTAGGTTTTGAGTTGAATAAATGGGTAGAAAGATATCTATCCTCTGATGAGGAAGTGATATATGTGGTGCCATTGGTTGTTAAAACCCCAAGCAAACGAGATAGAATAGATAGCTTGTTTTGAGTTTTGGATGAATATATGCAAATTATCTTAAATTGTATGCAGATATGACTTATAAGCATGAATAAACGTATAATTCTAATATATTTTCTCCTTATGTGGATTTGAGTGAATTTTGAATGAAATGTTAATAATGTTGTCATTCTTCTTTTGAGAATTTGTTCAATTGTGTATCTATGTTTTGGGTAGAATTCAATTATGCTTAGTGGTCATTTACAATTAGATTTAGCATTCAATTAGGTTAAGGGTTAGAGTCCAAATAGGGCTAGGGTTTATCTAGGGTTAGGATTAGAATAGAATAAAGTTTTGTGTTTAATTATGATATCTAGAATTTAGTATAATTTTAGAAAATGAAATGATTTGGACACAAAGATAAAAAAATAGAAAGTTGATTTTATATAGATCTTATTTCTTAATTTATTCTAAAATTATAATTAATAATTGTTTAATTAATATAAAATGAATATTTAATTTAATTTAATTTAATTGTATTAAAGATAATTAGTAAAACTAAATAGATAATAAATATTTTATGGATTTTAAAAATTAGAATTTAGTTTAATTTTATTTGTAATGTCAAATATTAAAATTTTAATTGAAATACTTAATTGATTTTAAAATATTTATAATCAATGTTCAATTTATAAACTAATATTAAGACATTAATGAATATAACACGCGCCATAATGTATTAAAGATGCATCAAAGTATTTATCATTCCTTTGGCTTCACCAGATGAGACACGTGGTGCCCGCCCATGATATCGCAATCAATAAAGAACTCGCAAATTTTGATCACACAATGGTGGGCAACCATGGATCTCAACCATCGGCAATCCTGTTCATTCAACACAGTCGCCAGCCTTGTTATTAACCATCGAGCACCTTTCTACCAGGATTATAACATCTTCATTGATTTAAAACACGTGCATCTTATAACTACTTTAGTAACCTGCGACATAATGTATTAAAGACCCATCAAAGTATTTATCATTCCTTCGGCTTCACCGAATGAGACACGTGGTGCTCACCCGTGATATCATGATCAACTGGTGGGGTCATCGTGGGATGGTGGGGAATGACTGAGATCAAACAACAATTGGTCTACGACCATGCAAACTTGTCCCTCTACAAAATAAAAACATTTATTAGGGGAGAAAAAAGGAAAAGGAAAGGTCCTTTTATAGTCCACGATACCAAGAGATTTGTTTTTGGGTCTACAAATAGCTTATAGTATATGGGACTCCTCGTACTCCCAATATGAGGGAGGCACCTAACTCGTGCTCCACAATACAAGGTGTACATACTTTACTCCCAATATGAAAGAGCCCAGTAGTCGTGCAGGGTGCGAAATAAAAACATTTATTAGGAGAGAGGGCACACTCAATCGTGATGATAATACCCAGTATACCACATATTTATACTATATATTGTAAATAAACAGTCCAAATGTAAATAAAGAAAGATATTTATACAATCCAAGAAAATAAGTTAAAATGTATTTAATAAAAAATTACATATCATTTTTTTTCTTTTTTAGATGAATTAAGAGTATGATTTAAAATATTTTAATTCAAATAACATAAATGATAAATTCAAGTGGGAAAACTTGAATATTATTTTAAAATTTTGAGGTTTCATATTTATATGTGTGAGATTGATCTAATATTCCATAAATGAATGTTAAAATATCATGAAAAAATGGGCATAGAATGAATGTAGAAGTAAAATTATATTTGCATATATTCATAAAATAAGATCTAATAAACAAAAAATATATGCAATTAAAAATAAAGGAAAAATAATTCAACCCAAATTTAGATAAGAGAGATAATTAGATTATATGATAACTTTAAGGCTAGGGTTAGGGTTTGATTAGGATTAGTATTTGCTTAGGGTTATGATTAGAGTTATGAATCTACAATTAGGTTTCAATTAATGTTCACTTAGGGTTTCTTTCTTGAGAGAAGTTTATTGAATGGTAAGTGTATTTTATAAAATTAATATGTCAAGAATTAATTTTAGATAATACTACATGTGGTTTTTCATATGGTATTAAATTTTAGATTAAAATTGATAATAGATTTCCTTCCTTCTTTTGCATTGTAAGCTACCATAATATATGGCCTTAAAATCCTATTCATATTTTGAGCTTTTCTAAACTATACAACATGACATCCAACAAAAAAAAAATTTTTTCCAAGCACAAATCCTTAGAATTCTTAATGTGTTAGGTTAATTCTTTATTGCAATAAATAAATACACACTAATATATATTATGGATTTGAGGGAAAAAATTAAAATATTTATATATATATATATATATAAATTTAAATGCAAGGGATTCAAGTACATACCTTTTCTTTTGTTAATGTTGATGAAGATACAAAACTTGATGAAGTGCCAAATTTGATGACATGATATAAAAAATTGGAATATCTTTGCTCTATGTGGCACTTGAAATTTTGTACAAAACTATAACTAACTCTATGTCAAATTTGTGACTTTGGACCTATTTTTCATCAATAAATATGAGCTTTGACACATACCTCCTAATCTAGCATACAATATGTACTTAAATGCTCAAAATAGTTGGGAGTAGTGTTGAGATTGGTGGATCTTTGGGAAGGTCCAATGCT
>VDFB02388454.1:0-43426 GCA_007258455.2 Sequoia sempervirens | reverse complement strand
CCCTAGAAAATATTGTTGCAAAGTGTCCATCTTTGTCGCAAAGTGTCCATTGGTAGCACAAAGTGTTTCATCTTGGCGCAAAGTTTCCTACTTTGGTGCAGAGAGTCCTTAGATGGCTAAAGTTTCTAGGAACCCCCTTCCAAAAGTGTTCCATATGTCCAAGTTGGTTGTAAAGTTTCCTAGAGAAAATTTAGTTTTATTTGATTCATAAATTTAGGATTTATTTTAAATATTATTTTGTTATTTTAGATTCCTCACTGAGCCCGATAACATCTTAGAGGGAGATAATTATATTTCCTTCGAAATTCCATCACATAGATTTTGAAGGAGGAGATTACCATTTTACACAACACAAGATTATTCTGGGTATACCTCATGCTACCTATGAGGTATCATGATTCTATGTTGATGGCACTTGCAGAGTGGTGGGACACAGATACATATACCTTTCACCTTCCTATAGTCATGATGACTATCACCCTCAAGGATATCCACTACATCCTGTAGTTACCTATCTGTGGTGAGGTTTTACACTTAGTGGACGAGCAGTTATACAAGGATATTCAAGATAATATTCTATATTGTTTATAGTGGCCCATACGATGGTTGACTATCAGTCCTCAGATTATGCTGAGATGGCTACTACATGCATGGAGACCATTACTTTGATGTATCATGATTGTCATGTTGTGTGGTCTCACAACACACCCCAAGACTACAAGACTTGGGGACCCAAGTGAAAACTAGTGCTTATGTTAGATTTTGGCTACTTGAAAAGATCATCGAAAGTCAAAGTCAAAGGAATTTTTTAAGGAGTACTTCATGATTCAAGTGTATCGAGTATCGAGAGGCTAGAAATGTAAAAGTGCTAGTGCAACATTTCATGTGAAGTGTTCTGGGTTGGGAGCAAAGGTACAGGAAATCATGAAGGTTTCGGTAAAATCCAAGGTTCGAAAAAATTTATTGGTAAAAGTTGAAGTATCAGGTATCGAGTACCAGGTACAATGTTGAGTTAAAGTTAATTGTTTAATTTTTCTTGAGGGTATGAAGGTCCGATAACCTGACTAAAAGAGGATAATTACACGAGAATATGATTTTAAAAGAATGATATTTATGATGTTTTTAAAATGATGATTTATTAATGATGGTTTTGTTTTCATGAGAGTTTTATGAATGTTATAAAAGGGATTTAATGTCTGGAATTTGTGCTTGTAGGAGAAGTAGATTGTGATGCAACATTCGGGTATGGACGGTCAAGAAAATTTGAATCGTGAATAGAATAATATCTAGATCAGGTGATACATTTCAGGAGTCTATGAAAAGTAGGAGCTTGCATTGTTAGAATACCAAGAATCCTAGTATTAGGAATGAGGAAGAAGAATGTGCCAACTTCCGGTGTGATTCTTTCCTAGGAGTATTAAGCCCAAGGAAGAACCAAAATGTACCAACAAAATTTTAAAGCAATCACTCTGAATATATGGGAAGTTCCTACATCCTTTCAGATTCAAGTTATTATCCCGGTGATAATAAAGATGAAGATCCCAAAATATATTAACATGTTGAAGAAGGTTGGCATCCATTGACTTCATCAACAATTATACTACAATTTATCATATTCTATGTGCCTTGTTGTGAATCATCCCTTGGATTTCCTCTCATGTATTTTTATTATCTGTCATGTGTCTTGTTCTTATAAAAGGCCAAGAAATGTTTCATTTAAAGTTAAGTTCTGAATTTGTGGATGTCGGAAGAGACAAAAATTCTTTAATTTTTATTCTTTTTTCCTTTTCTTCAATCATTCCAAATTAAAAACTTGTATGCACATAAAAGCTTATCAATATCAAAGCTAATTTGAAAGCTACTGCCTAGTATGAATTTTTTTGTAGTTGGTTGTTTGTTCAGCTAGACAAGAATGTATGTTGCGTTGTTTAACAGTTCATACAAAACTTACCCCACAGCCAAATAAACCTCCCTCTCTTTAAAATCTTGCATCATTATATTCCTAGCTCTGAAGCAATCTAGTGATGTATAGAGTGGTTTGATTTGATCTGGTTAACTCTTGGGGCATGCATGGATAATACCTATGAGCAATTTTACTTTTCAATTATTTTTGATGCTTTATTTTAGAATAGATGTTAAATTTTAGAAAATATTTCAAAAAAGGGATAAATGAATAAAAAATTCAATGAAAATTTTTCATTTCCATAAAATTGTTGAATGCTTAAAGCTAAATTTACTTAAGTTATAACAAAGTTGTTTGAAATTCATGAAATATTATTGGAAATCTATTGATTTCATGAAATTTTTTGATGACTGAACCAAGAATATATCTTTTACCAATCCTTATGATTCATTTGAGAACCATTAATTACCATTTACCCCTCGTGATTAACATCATTATCACAACGAACCCGGATGCAAAACTATTACGGTCAATACCTGACATAATTGAGCCCTAGGATTAAGCTATGTCAGCCTAAAATTTAGGTTGTATTGATGATGTTTTTTGCACAACAAAAATAGACAAAATATCATTTCCTATCTCTCTTGAAAGGTAAATCTCTATCAACAAGCCTCAAGAGATAACCCTAAGGTCTTTAATGTCAAGTCTTGACAATGCAATAAAACAACTTAGTTATAATATGTGAAAATGTTGGTAATCACAAGGGGCCTTACAAATGAACAATGTTGGAAGTATACTTTCATCAAATGTAACAATATGGTGATGCTTTCAATCCTAAAACTAACCCAGATTCAAAGAAAGACCAAAAGAGAAGGGTTGAGAGAGATCCTATTCTAACTCCTAAGATCAATCACAAAAATGATGAATGATGCAAATGGATAGATCCCCAATAAACCAGTTTCTACTTGATCAAGGACAAGCCTAAAACTACACATAAATGGTGCAATATTCTAAGGAAATTGAAAGATTTCTAGACTATGAACATTCATCCACATACCCAATTACTGGCACAACATGAACAAGCATTCACAATTGAACTAAGTGCAATATGTGGCTCAAAGTAAAATTACACAACTTACAATCAACAAATTTCTAAAAGTATGAGTAGGAGATTGATCAAACATCATTCACATTTCACGATCATTGTAAAAGAACTGAAATCTAACATCTAACATCTACTACTAAGAATCAAGAACAAGAAAGCATAAGGTTGTCAAAGCTGAAAGAAAAGTTTGCCAAATCAACAACTCAATTGCATTAGCTTCTCTAGAATTTACATAACAATATTCTTGCTCTCTCCTCTCCTCCAACTATTGACTTCTCCTAACTTAGCCAATTTTTTCTTTCTAACTATCTATTCTCTTACAAATGAGAAGGAATTGGCCTTTTATATATTTTTCATTATAATTTCAATGGCCAGGATTTTAGATCACTACTCTAGAAGCATCAATAAGTTACATAATGTTTTACAATTCTTGGTACATCATCATCCAATCCACATAAATCTATTACAGCAAAGAGCAATGAGAAAAAAACAATTTACCACCTAGACATTGATAAAAATTCCCATTTGAGAACAAAAGCAACATCACACATCTCCTCATGTTTGAAACATATCCTCTAGTTGTAGATAGGTTGTGACATAGATTCTTATGCTGGTACATGTTAAATATTTGATTTAAAAGTAAAAGCACAACATGAAATCTTCCTGGCAGCGCAATCTGGGCACATATCCATATGCAGGTGCATTTGATCAGCTTGAATTTCCAACTTCTTAGCACGTTTCCATATGCAACTCCCCTTTTGATTTATTAAATCTTGAAAAAAAAATATCATCATTAGTAGCTCATATGTTAAAACCAAATCCATAAAATATCCAAATTAACCTTGAATAAAATTTTGAAAATTTTGGCTTTTTAAGAAAAATTTTCCATTTTTGGAAAGTTTTTCTTTTTTCAAATATTTTTTCCATTTCAAGAATTTTTCATTTTGGGAAAATTTTAAAATTTCAAGAAAATTTTCCATTTTGAAAAAATTTCCACTTTGAAAAAACTACATTTTGGGAAAAAGTTTCCATTTTTGGAAAAAAATTCATTTTGGAAACAATTTCCATTTTCTGAAAAAATTCAAAATTTTTGATTGGCCTTGGATTTTTCCCAAAATGGCAATTTCAAAAATTTTGATTTGTCGTGGATTTCTCAAGGTCATTGATCTTTCAGAGAAAATCTATCTAGGAAGGATTTTTGAGAAGAATTGGACTTAGGGAAAATACACCTTGGGAGGATTTTTGAGAAGAAGTAGACTTAGGGACAATCTACCTAGGGAGGATTTTTGAGAAGAACTAGACTTAGGGAAAATCCGTCTGGAGAGGATTTTTGAAAAAAACTAGACTTAGGGAAAATCCGCATGGGGAGGATTTTTTAGAACAACTAGACTTAGGGAAAATCCACCTAGGGAGGATTTTTTAGAAGAACTAGACTTAGGGAAAATCAGCCAGGGGAGGATTTTTGAGAAATAGACTTAGGGAAAATCCACTTGGGGAGGATTTTTTAGAAGAACTAGACTTAGGGAAAATCTGCCTTGGGAAGATTTTTCTAAAATCCATGATAGGTCAAAATCCCCTAAAGGACATAACTTTCTTTTCTTGAAGGAATTTTTAGAAAGTTCAAAAAGAAACCTAGCCTAATTTTCATTCTCTATCCATGGGTGCAAAAAGGATTTACACATGACATTGAAAATTCACTTTGAAATCTCCATTTCCCAAATCCATGACAGGTGGATTTCTTTGAAACTCCCAAGATGCCTTAAAATATTGCCTTCATCAAATCAAATTTGGACTTAATCTCAAACTAACACCTCAAGAAAAGTAAAACTAAAAATTAACAAAGCCAAGATGCAGAGATGCAAAAGAAAAAAGAGGGTCCCTACCTTTGATGGGGTGTTTGTGAAAAGTTCACAACAGGCTGTCCTGGTTCAGTCTTTTAAGTAAAGATAGGTTCCCATGGATTGTTTGAGAGGATTTATCTGCATTGGTGGTGTGCGACTAACATCGTGATCAACATGAATTGGCACTAGAAGGAGGGCCTATATCTTTCTCTCTAATTTTATCTAGAATCAATATTGTTGTCTTGGTTGTGGGTTTAGGAGTTGCTTGTAAGAAAATAGTCTATGCAAGCCAATAGTATGAAAATGGAAGTTGATAAGCTCTAGGAAATCCTTAACTGGAGGTTGCATCCTTTGAGTTTATTTACCTTTAGTAGGGTCACCAAGTGTAGAATTCACGATACAATTGACCATGGTGAACTAGATTGCAATTTTTTTCTAACTAGGGTAAGTTTGGCCATGCATATCATAATATCGTTAACAAAAGAGGTTTTAATTGCTAAAAGAAAGGAACCATTACTAAGAAGAAGTTCAAATTCTGAGAAAATGCTCAACCCTAGTAAAATAAAAAATTCTAAAAAATTAATTGCTAAATCAAATTTATGTATTAACTACAATTATCATGAGGAAAATCCTAAATTTTTGCGGGAAAAAAGGCAAGAATGTTGAGACTTAGAAATAGTGCAGTGAAAATGACAAAACATAAGTGATGATTCATTAACCTTTTCACATGTGGAAGATGATAATGAAGAGAAAAAGTAGGAAAATTGAGCGAGAGATGCGTGTTTTTCGCTCCTAACTAAAAATCGAAGAGTTAAAAAGGAAAATTTTCTTGATTTCATGTAGTATATAGAATATCAATTTTTTACTTTCTCTCTCTCTAATGATAATGTAAATTGTGTTATTGCTTGGTATAATGATGTTAAAAGTGAAGAAAAGGCCAAAGACTTGAGGAATCTCAAAGAGAAGAAGAATCAAGAAATGAATAGGTTGTTCATGGAACTGAACAAAGTGAAGAAGAAAACCATTAACCAAGACTATAAGAAGGTAGAGTATAGAGGAATTAGCAAAGGTGTGTGCAATCAACCTTTCATGAGGTTGTTTTCATACATATGATCCAATTTATTAGTAAGTATGCACTTGAATTTGCGCTTGTTAAATGCATAAAATTTAAGATAATTCATTGTTGTTGTAGGAGATCTGAAGTCTAGGCAAGTGAATTTAAAGATAATCCTACTATAATTCATATGAAAAATACTATGAAGATAGTGATAGAGATTAAATTAAATTGCTTAGTTAGGGTAAATTTTAGTTAGTTAGGTTAGTTTGTTTTCGTAGGGTTTAGTTTTTGCTTTTTAGTTTGTTTTTGGCATTAACAAATTCTACTTAATTTAACACATACATGAGAGTAAATTGAAATATTCTAAAAATATTGCACTATGAAATGAAGAAATGAAACCATGCACAGAAAACACATGCTTAAAGTATGAAAAGAAAAAATTTCATATATATATATATATGTGTGTGTGTGTGTATGTGTGTATACTTCGTATATACATGGAAATACATAATTTCTCACCATAAAAGTGATGTTAGCTCTCAAAAACGTAGGTTTGAACCACGAAAGGTTGCCAAGCTTTCACAACGTTTTAGGGTAATACAACAAGGTTTGAAACAATTAAACCTTCTACTCTCCAGGTGCTGCTAGACCTAGGAAGACTTGACTATTGATCTTCTCTTCATGCCATGATTTGTCCATGATGGCAGATTGAAATGGACAAAATAAAACAAATTTGGTATATATTGTATACTAAGATGAAGACTAAACCCTGAGATGCTCAATCAATAGATGTCAAAAAGTATGAATGAAACTAAATGATGGAAATAGTGAGACTAGTGCCTTATATAGTATATGGAGTCAAATGAAATCTTAAGCACGTGATTTCTTTCTGGAGGACATTCAAATTGTTTAGCATATCTTGTTTATAACTAGTATGAACATGCAAGATTGTGATTATTAAGTTCTTACTGATCTAAACGAAATTCCCTGATTAATGTGATTAATTAAAAGGGTTTAATCCTTCCTTGAAAGAACCTATCAACCAATCAAACAAATACATAAAATATGTACTGGTAAACCAAACATAAACATGTTATATTAGTTTAGATAACCCAGAAATATCAATCTTAGAGAGAACTTAAATAATTATTTCAATTGGCACAACACAACAATTGACACCAGAATATGCTAGCAAATCAGATGATTTTCATTGATATCTCCATGGCTTCAAAACATACATCAGAGTCTCAGCCCTATGAAACATGGTGTTCCACCGTATTTTTCTATTCTCTATCCTATTCTACCTATCTCTCGCATATTGTTTTACAAATGGACATTTATACATTGAGAATACGAAAGGATGCATCCTTTCAGAAATAGGAAATAAAAATTACAAAACAAAAGATAGAGAATAATTAGCCTCTATTTAGCCACAAGTGAGTCTTAGCAAGGTGGTCCAAATAATCTCGGTGCTCATATGTGTCCGCATCTCCAACAACATTCTGGATCATGATTTCCATCTTGACCATTTCCTCATTTTGCTCGCTCACTTCCTCCAATGATGTATCCTCTATAGAAGTTGTCTTCATGATTTCATTCAGCATGGATTCACATTCATTTTTCCACCTAGTGGCTTCTTTCAATTCCCCATTGTCATCAGAAAATGTGATCACAATATTCCTAGCAGCTTCTAACAACCCTTGTTCATCCCCTTGCAATTCATCATAGAAGTTTCGATGGCGATTGATAATATGATTTGCAGCTTCAAGTGCAGAACTACTAGCCTCATCACTTTGGGCCAATTCTTGAAACTTCTCCATGATTTGTCCATCCATCCTGGTGTGCTCCTTCAATGCAGCAAGAGTATGAGAGTATTTTCCCCACAATTTATTCAACCAAGATGTCAAATGGTTGTGCCTCTTCTTGACAATCGTTGTAATTACATCATGCTTTCCTTGAGAATAAGCACTTGATCCTACCCAGTGATCTTTTGCCTGAGAGATTTCTCCTTGAGTGATCATTTTGGTTGTCCCCATTGAAACACGAACCAAGTCTTTGAGTCTATCATTTTCTCTCAACAATTTTTCATTATTTGCTTTGTACATTTCTCTTTCTTTTATCAATAACTGAATTTGTGCTTTATTCAACTTTGCAATATTTACCCCAATATATGTAGTAGCTATAGGATCAGCTTGTCCAACTTTTAGAGTCATGACATTGCCAAATGCCTCCTTTGTATCAATTACCACTAATTTCCTGTGGGGTGGGTACAAAGCCCATATCATCAATGATCCCTCATCAGTATTATACTTGGAGCCTGCATATACTTATGTCACCTTTTCCTTGTCAAGCTTATGTGTAGCATTACTGCCCTTCAAGAAACTATCAAAGACCAATGCAGAGTTCGAATCAAGGCCAGGAAAGATCATGACACTAGCACTCTCCAACATTTTCCTCCCCATTTCAGGAGTCATATTTGTCATTTCATCATCCACACATTTTCTCAATTGAGCCAGCAATTGTTCCTCATTTCCTGAAGTAATATCATCAACATTCTCTCTTATTTCCTTCCCCTTCTACTTGTACAAAAATGCCTTGAATTCTAGGGAATTTATAAATGCATCATCATAAACAAATGATCTATATTCCATGTGCCTTGCATCAACATCACCACTTTCAATACTCTGTTCTCTAACTGGGAAGACATAGTGTTGAGTCCTCAACCTAGATACCTTTTCTCATTTCCCTTGTGGCACATTAAATCTTGGTGTTTCCTCATCTCCAAAAGACAATATCTCAATACCCTGTAGCCCCTGGTTATATCTTTCAACTACCATTTCTACTTCATCTTCATCTAGATTTTTGATCATATCATCAAAAGGATAAGGTACATGCTAATACCCTCCAAAGTTAATCCTTTCTTTAGCTGAATTGATATATCCTTCAGGGTCAAAGTTTTTCTTGGGTGGTCCTCTCTTCATATTATAATGCAACAATCTATCAAGGATTGAATTATATCCCTCCTTAGTCAACACAGTGAAGTCACCAAAACACAATGTACTAGGCATAAAAGCCTGCTTCCCAAAAGAGCTAAAATGCATCACACTACAATAATCCATCTGTCTGACAATTTCCAAATATGCAACCCTGTTTGGAACTGTCCTTAGCAGAATGAGAGGAGCATCTTCAAATCCATATACTCTGATCACTGTGGCTCCCACCAAACAATACCAGTCTCCCCAGTTATGATCAATTGGCCCATTGAAGTCTTGCAGCCGAAGGAATCTTTTGATCTCATTAGTCAATGAATAATTACAAGGATAATGATACAATTTATACAATGTCTTTACAAAATTCTCCTCAAAATGAATGAAATTAGAACTAGAAAACCTGCTGTCCCAAATAGCAGTCCACAGCTGAACAGGCAATACTTCACCCTCTTTACCAACTTGAGAAATCCTCATTTCTGGAGGCCATATCCCTAACTCCTGTCCAAAATATAGCACTAAGTGCATCAAAAATGAATAGTTTCTAAGATGAACAATAGAAGCTCTACTCTTTATAGCCATCAATCCTCAATCAAGCTCCTAAGAAATATATGAAGCATAGTCAAATGGCCTGGAGTTATGATATTGGATATCTGTTGAGATAATCATTGGCACCATTGACATGAATTCCAGGGCATCCATCCACAATACCTGACACACTGAGAAATATGTGTACTTCATATAAGGTTCAAACAAATCTACATGATAAGGAGTCCCCTCACTATCCTCCAGAGGTTCTGGCTTGTTACCCTGTTTAACCCTATGAATTGGTAACCTCCAACCCTTGTAAATTGTATCCATTCTTGAAAATTCCTTCTGCAACTCCTCACAATTGATTTCCTCATTGCAAAACCATTCTAATTTGAAAACCTCATGTATTGCTTCTTTTGACACATGTATATGTGGTTTTCTAGAAGGATCACATATAGCTTTATGTTTTGGATCATAATGATCAACAAGCAATTTTACCAATTCTATATTTATGAATACATTAGGGCACATCAATTTCCCTACATTCAATTTTCATGGATTATAGACTAGCTCAAAATGGTTTCTCCTATGGTAGTGGAAATTGAAAAGCTCATACCCTCTTATAGCAGTCCAGACATCACCTATGAACTTGCATTTATCATCTAGCTTATCAACTTCTCCCCTAAGTTGTGTGGACCTTCTGGCTTTAGGTCCTGAACTAGGTAGTTGATCAATAAGGTCTTGGTTCAACCTTCATTCAATACCCTCATGCTCTGTATCAGTCTTTTGTTTCTTTCCCTTCGACTGACTACTCTCACCAAGATTTCTACCCTTAGCCCTTCCAGAACCAGAAGACTCCATTTTTCAAGCTTACAGAATCAAAATGTGAAAAAATGAAGAAGCAATTACTTACAGTATTCAGCTCAGACTCCTCAGACTGAAAGATGTCCTAGTTCTCAGCTCACCTTGCCAATTCTCATGTAATTAGTTTAGTATTGAAGAATTGATTAAAAATTTGTTGTTATACCTCGTCACACCATTAATGAAGCACGAATGAAGCCTCCTTTGAAATTGGCACTATCGCATCAAACGTCTTGTTGATGAGAGATTTTCAAATCTGGGGCGAAGTCCTTTTGCAACGTTTATTTCAACATTTTCCAAGACATTCTGCAGTCTTACCAACACTTGGAATGAAAATGATGACTATCGCTTCTGTTTTCCATGTCGCTGAGACAAAATCAAGTCGGGGAGATGTTACATAGACTTCATAGTGTCATATCAATATGCATTCTTCAAATCATTTTCCAATCGCTAAGACAAAATCACCCTTTCATCGATGAAATCTCATTTCAGCGTGACCACTAAGTTTTCTCACTGAAGAAATAAAACCTACCAATGAAACAATACCTTTGGCAAGACAATAAACCTTTGGGAAGACTCATATCGATGTCAAATGTCTTACCGAAATCACTCTTCCAGACTACTCCATTCGATGAGACTCACCCCGAAATACCCTATCTGTATAACTTTCAAATCTTGGTGAGACTTATGCCAAAGACCTCTTTTCCTGGTGATGCACATCTCTATCGACATAAATTTTGAATCGGCAAGACTCTATAGCTTCTCACCGATAGCTTTTGAATCCCCTTGAACTTGGTTCGGCCAAACAATAGCCACTTCGCTAAGACCTTCCCTAATGCACATAAGTCTTACAGAGACATTTGTTTGCAAACCAGTCGGTAAGACAAAATGATTTCATTATGACTTCATGTCGATACCAATCAGTCTGGCTGAAACAACCCCTTTATGTATTAGTTAGTATGACATATTGTATTCACTGTGACATTACATCGATGCCCCAACATATGCCGATATATTTTTTCTACTATGCCAGTTGGCAAGAAAAAATACTTTGCCAAGACATTCTCCAGAATACTTTCAGCTTGGCCGATATAATTCCTCATGCGTCAATCGGTGAAACACAATGTATTCGCTATGACTTCACTCTGACAATGATTATGTTTGTTGAAATGACTCCTTTTGTAGCCGAAACAAGAAAATTGTCCTGCCGATAGTCTACAACAAACATACATTAGTGGAGATTACATAAGTTGGGGAGACTTTCACTATGTCCTGCCGAAATAGGCAATACAATGAAATGCAAAGGACTTGATGGATTCAATGGATTTTATGATAGAAAATAAGCTAGACAATACAAAGAGGGAATTTTATGCTTATGATGAGGACTCAATACTAGAAACTCTTGGATACAATAGACTGTAAAAATTTCAAAATTTTACAGTTCTAATAGTGGCTCCGTCTAGGGATTAATGATAGTAAGATCATTGCAAGGATTTAGATTTCTGGGTGAGCAGACCAAACTCAAAGTGATGGAACATGTGAGCATGATGGAACAAATGGCAATGGAAATGAATGAGACCCTATACTACTGTAGATGGAAGAATTTATTTCAAAAGAAGGAAAATCAGGATTGTCCATGTACTGGCAAGTCCTGTTCCTTTTATTTCCTAAACTACCATGCATGGAAAAGAATTTTAAAGAGGATCATTAAGAGTTGTCCATGCACTGGCAACCCTTAATCCTTTGTGTTACTTCAAGAGAAAAAATGTTTCAGAAATTTCCCATGTACAGGAAATTCCTGATCCTCACTAGCCATATTCTGCAGATAATATGAGTCTTCTCCTTTCTTTCCAATCACCACAAAAGGCCCTAGCCATAAGGCTTCAAACTTCCCATGTTTTCCCTTCTCTTAGCACCTTGCATTCCACATCAGTACTAGATCACTTTCTCCAAATTTCCTATCCTTTGCCCTTTTGTCAAATAAATATTTCATCTGCGTCTGCAACTTTATATTTTGATTTTGAGCCACTCTCCTTATTTCATCCAATTCAACTAGCTACTCCATTCTTTCCTCCATGGGTTCAGAAATATCCAAATCTTCCTGAAGAACAAACTTGTAAACTGGTAACAAGTTCTGCAAAGGCATCCTGCTTTGTGCTCCATACACTAACTCAAATGGGGACTTCCCAATTGCCTTCTTCATCATAATTCTATCAGCCCATACATCCAGTCTCAATTTCGAATCCCAAGCCTTCTTGTTCTTACCTAGCATCCTTCTTATAATCTTTAAGAGACTCTTATTGCTAGATTCTTCTTGTCCATTAGCCTATGGATGATAAGGAGCTGCATAAGAAATGGCAATACCATATGTGCTATAGAAACCTCTGAATTCATCTGATCTAAAACACATCCCATTGTCAGTGATCAACCTCAATGGCGTACCAAATATGGTAATGATATTATCCATCAGGAACTATGTCACTACCTTACTTGTAGCTTGTTTAGTTGGGATGGCCTCTACCCATTTGGTAAAATAATCAGTGGCCACCAATATCCACCTATGTCCACCACTTGATTTTTCTTGTATTTCTTTGATGAAATCAATTCCCCATTGATGAAAAGGGGCATCAGCCTGCAAGGGTCGAAGTGGCAAAGCTCCCTGATACTTTAGTTTTCCAGAGAACTTCTGGCAAGCTTCACATTTTCTCACATATGCAAAAGAATCATTAAAAATCTTTGGCCAATAATACCCTGCCCTGAGAATTTTATGAGCAGTTGTTTTGGCCGAGTAATGTCCTCCACAAACCCCTTTGTGCATTTCACTCAAAACATGTTTAGATTGAAATTCATCTAGACAAAACAATAATATACCATCCCTGCTTTTCCAAAATAAATCTCCATCCATAAAAACATATTTAGATGCCTGCAACTTCAGTGTTCTTCTCTAGTTGTCATTCATTCCCTCTGGACACTTCATGTATTTAAGGTAATACATGATATCTGTATACCATTGAGTGTGCTCAATGCTTGCAATTACATTTTCTTCTTCTACATTGCAAATATGATTCGCTTCAATATTTGCCTCTGCCATTAGTTTAGCCAAACCCTGACCTCTGTCCAGTTTAGTGATTTGTATATCTAGGTCAAATTCTTGGATTTTGTTGATCCATTTCCATCTTTTACCTGTTACTTCAGACTGTGTCAGAATATCCTTGATTGTTGCATGAGGAACATAAGAAAATACCTTTGCTCCAACAAGATATGGTCTAAAAGCTTTTACAACTTTCACTAGTGCAAATGCTTGCTTCTCCATTATATCATACTTTAATTCAGATCCCTGTAATGACTTATTGAAGAAAGATACAAGCTTTTCATGACCATCTTCATTCTTCTGTAGCATAACAACTGCAACAATGTGCATTGAGGCAAATGAAAAAAATTGAAAAGGTTTTGAAAAATTAGGAGATTTAAGAACAGGAGCCTCCTTGATGGCTCGTTTAATAGATACAAAAGCATCCAAAGCCTCTGTAGTCCATTCTATCTTCTGTCCTTTCCTCAACATTCTTGCTATGGGTTTAACAATCTCAGCAAAGTTAAAGAAAAATCTCCTAACAAAATTTATTTGTCCAAAGAATGACTGTATTGCCTTAACATTTTTAGGGACAGTAATTTTATCAATGGCCTCAACCCTTTCAGGGTCTATCCTAACCACCTCCTTTGAAACAATATGTCCCAAAATTTTACCGTCTATAACTGCAAAATTACACTTCTTAGGGTTTAAGCTAATACCATATTCAAGGGCTTTTATAAATACCTTTTCCAAATGATAAACATGATCTTCAACCTTCTTGGAGTAAGCAGTGAGGTCATCCTGATATACCACCATGAGAATATTAATCAAATCAACAAACGCCACATCCATAGCTCTTTGAAAAGTCGCCCCTGCATTAGTGAGACCAAATGGCATTCTCAAATAAACATACGTTCCCCAAGGAGTTGTGAATGTTGTTTTGTATTGCTCAGACTCTTTAACCTTGACCTGATTATACCCTGAAAATCCATCCATCATAGACAACAACTCATAGCCTGTCACCTTATGCAATATGGCCTCCATATTAGGCAAAGGATAATTGTCTTTGAGGGATGCTATGTTTAGATTTCTAAAATCTACACATAATCTAATGTCTCCATTTTTCTTTCTAACACGGACCAGATTTGACACCCATGTTGAATGTCTGATTGGCTTAATGATTCCACCATCTTTGAGCTTCGCCAATTCCTCCTGCATTTTAGGTTCCAGAGTTGGATTTATAGGCCTTTGCTTTTGTATGAATGGTTTAGTGTCTGGATTCAATGGTATTTCGTGTTGAAACAAGTCTTCTCTATATGCTTTTAGATCTTCATAAGACCAAGCTAATACATGTTTATACTTTCTCAACAATTCAATCAGCATTCTTCTAATTGTAGGACTTATCTTTTTACCTATGTACACCTTTTTTGGTGCCATCTCAGTTCCCAAATTAATATCTTCAATATCATCCCTTCCAACTGGTGTTTACTTCATTAAAGACCGATCATTTCCATCATATACCTTCTCAAGTGCCACCAACCCTTTAGGAAGTTTATTGGTTTTAAGCTGCAAAATCTCCTTCCCAAATACTATCTCTTTTCCATCAAATTTTTCAACAAAGGCATTGAAGTCGATCTCTTGGGCTTCATACTGGTCTATACAATGAAGGAATTTCAAAAGATCAGTGTCATCATTAAAAACTTGCCAGCTATATACATTATCAGGCACAACAGGCCTTGTCTTAAATTCAATTTGTGACACTCTAGCCAACGTAATATCATCTCTCTTCAATGCTACATTAGCTAGAAAATATGCCATCATATTCTTCGATCTATCTACCCACTCAATTGAGAAGGCATCAAGCAACTCAGTTGTATCCCATACAAAATTTCTATATTGCTTTAGTCTTTTGTTTTTGCTATATACTTTGACTTAATTTGAGAGACAACTAACTCTGAATCTCCTAGAATAGCTAGCAAATTTATTTTATGCTTCACCGCTATATTCAGTCCAGTTAATAGAGCTTCATATTCCGCCACATTATTGGTACATTCAAAAGTTAAAAGGAATGAATACTTAAATATAATACCTTTAGGAGAAACAAATACTATCCCAGCTCCATTTCCTTCTTGGCTACAGGCTCCATCAAAATACATCTTCCACACACCATTATGGTTTCGTGCAGCATGCTTCTCAATAGGATCACTATTAGTCAATTCAGGTTGTGCTGGTTCTATATTGAAACTCCCAAGATCAACATCACAAAAGCAGTTGATTTGGTCTTGTGGCACACAGTCAATGAGCTGATTCATCCTCAGCTCCCTGTACAACTTCACCTCTTGGCCATTTACCAAAATTGTCACATAAGATAGGTCGAACTAGATATTTCCACCAATAGCTTCTGTCCACTGTCTTGATAAAAGAATACTGAATTGAGGAGGGGTGTCTATCACTGTTATATCAATATTGTAAGCTACTTTAGGATAAGCAGCTAACTTGACTTCTACATCTTTCATTATACCAACCACAGGAACAGGTCAGTTATCCATTGCATAACATTTTCCTTCATATGTATCCACCCACATGCCTAGTTGTTTCATCACTCCGACTGGCATAATATTCATGGCAGCACCAGAATCTATCATGCAATTCCTCAATAATTTGTTACTTATGAGCAATGTAATAAAGAAAGGATCAACTTGTGGCGGACTTGTCAATACATTACTCAAGCAAATTTCTGGGATGTTTACTTTATCCTGCTTATTTTTAACAGCCATTTTATTTTTAGAACTTACATGTTTTTCACTTTCATTTTCTATCAATTGCACTGTGTTGTCCCTGTATTCTTTAATTTTCATTATTTCAAGAAGTGGGATGGACGTCTTTACCTGAGACAAGGCTTGAGTGAAATCAAAAGAGGAACCTTCTACCTTAATCACTTTCTTTTGTTTTGATGTTTCCCCTTTGTTCTCTTCTTTTTCTCTTCTACCTAACTAATCTGTCTTTTGAATTTCTTTGTGTAATTCTTTTACCGCATCCTTTTGGATAGGATTTTGTTTGCTTTCTTCACGTTGTTTGTTTTTAGTCTTCTTTGAAACTCCTTATACAACTTTCTGATCTTTCATAAAGATACCCCTAGGGACACCTTCCTTCTCATTTACTATCCTATTTCTCAACCAGTACTTATTCTTCGCTTCTTCAACTGTAGCAACAGTTAATCTCTCTATTTCCTCCTTAGTAGGTCTCCTCACATTACTGTGAGCGGGTACCTCAACTGGTTGTGGTTCTACATAATCATCCTCAGAGTCAGAAAAGACATGCTGCTAAGCCATATGGACATTATACCTTTGTTCTGCAACATCATATTCATAACTTCCCTCCTCCGAAGATGAGTATCTCTCCTCAACATGGTGAAAAGCATTTGAAGTTAAGTAGATCGTGTGATCTTCTCCATCATCTCCTATTAACACTCCTTCTTCTTGCATCCTTTGGGCTATAACACAATACTAAGAGGAATGTGGCTTATCACAAGCCTCACAGAAATAATTGTTATTCACCATATACATTCCCTTCTTTCTCAATAGATCAAGAGTATCTTTGTTTCTAGGCCTATCTGTCAAAGGTTTTCCATCTTTCCAGTTTGTGTTATAAGGCATATCATGTAGCCTAGGCCTGTCATTCCTATATGTGTTCTCCTGCTTATACTAATAATTATTGTTTTGTTGAGGAGCTCTAGGGTTTTCTCTCTTATTCATTATCCCAACAGCCTTTCTGTTGTTCTCAATTGTTAATGCTATCTTTTGTGCTTCAGCTAAGTCCCTTGGGAACCTGTTTCTCAGCTCATACCCTATTTTAGGGTCGAATGCATTCAGGTAAACACTTAATGCTATAGAGTCTGGTAACTTTGATCTAGGAGGTATTCTATTTTGCAGTTTATTGAATCTTCTGTTAAAATCAAAGATTGAATCATTTTGAGCTTTCTGAATTCTCATTAGTTCATGGAGAGCAGTGTCTGGTGCACTTAGATTCCCAAATTGTTCAAGGAATTGATCTTGAAATTTCTGGAGAGAATAAATAGAAGTAGTTGCCAGGCTATTGAACCAATCCCTAGCTTCCTCAATTAGGGACATCATGAATAACCTCATATGCA
Organism: Sequoia sempervirens; assembly: GCA_007258455.2. Taxonomy (NCBI): domain Eukaryota; kingdom Viridiplantae; phylum Streptophyta; class Pinopsida; order Cupressales; family Cupressaceae; genus Sequoia; species Sequoia sempervirens. Next base: position 25,921 of record VDFB02388454.1, on the reverse strand, counting down.
AGTCTTCATAAGGTACATCCAAATCCTAAATGAAGGCATTGAAACTCCTTAAATGATCCTTGGCATTGATTGCATTACTCCCTATGAATTTAGGCACCAAATTTCTCCAAGAACCATCCATAGGATACGGGTACAACTGAAACCCTGCCAAATCAAATTGTCTAATCATAGTAGTATACTGATGAGGAGGAGGGTTGGGTGGATATTGATACTGGTACATAAGGTTATTATATTGTACATTTCACTGTGGCACACGATGCTGACTAGGAGGTGGATAATTATTTGTATTTTATGTGGGAATATAAGGTGGATGATTTGGTTGTCTATATTGATTCCCAATTTGATGGTGAGGAATCCTTGGTGGTTCAGAATACCCAGCACCATGATTACCCTGTTTATGGGGTGGTACATATTTTGGGGGAAAACTAGATGCGTGAGGAATGTCCTGAGCTTTCTACAGTTTGAATTCTCTCATTGCTTGAATCATTTGGGCCTTTCCCTGCTCTTCCCTCTCCCTTTTTTAAGATTCAAACCATGCTTTAACTTCTTCATAAGTTAAAGATTCATAATCTTCTTGATGAATTTCCTGATTAGTAGGTCCATTCTGATTATCTTGTATGTTTTGGTCATATTCATATTGAATTCTGAGTCGTTTAGATTCGAGTCTAGCTTCAAATTTGGCATGTTTCTGAGGGTTGTAAAAAGGATTTTTCTGATCTTCTGGGATACAAGGCTCGTCAGTTGAACTATCTTTCCATGTGTCAAAACAATTCTCACCATAAGGTATTGATGATTTGTCTTTATTTGTGAAGCACATGTCCTCACTTTTCCCTTTACCCTTGTCAGCCTTATCATCTTTATGTGTCCACCTACTATTACCAGAAGGAGCTCTAGAATGACCTCCCCTAAATTGAGATCTTCTTCCATTCATATTGAAATGTTTGATCAGAGTCGCCACTCACTTTATTGAAAGTGAGAAAAAGATTGTTACTTATTATTCCCAGCGGAGTCTGTATATAGAACTTCTGACTCTATGATTAAGGCACATATTCTTTGTTGTCCCCAACAGAGTCACCAATTTGTTAGCTCTCAAAAATGCAGGTTTGAACCACGAAAGGTTGCCAAGCTTTCACAACGTTTTAGGGTAATAGAACAAGGTTTGAAACAATTAAACCTTCTACTCTCCAGGTGCTGCTAGACCTAGGTGGGTGTACCTGTAACAAATGAAGCAGACTTGACTATTGATCTTGTCTTCATGCCATGATTTGTCCATGATGGAAGATTGAAATGGACAAAATAAAACAAATTTGGTATATATTGTGTACTAATATGAAGACTAAACCCTAAGATGCTCAATCAACAGATGTAAAAAAGTATGAATGAAACGAAATGATGGAAATAGTGAGACCAGTGCTTTATATAGTATATGGAGTCAAATGAAATCTTAAACGAGTGATTTATTTCTGGAGGACATTCAAATTGTTTAGCATATCTTGTTTATAACTAGTATAAACATGCAAGATTATGATTATTAAGTTCTTCTTACTGATCTAAATGAAATTCCCTAATTACTGTGATTAATTAAAAGGGTTTAATCCTTCCTTGAAAGAACCTATCAACCAATCACACAGATACAACAAATACGTACTGGTAAACCAAACATAAACATGTTATATTAGTTTAGATAACCAGGAATTATCAATCTTAGAGACAACTTAAATAATTCTTTCAATTGGCACAACACAACAATTGACACCAGAATACGCCAGCAAATCAGATGATTTTCATTGATATCTCCATGTCTTCAAAACATACATCAGAGTCTTAGCCCTATGAAACATGGTGTTCCACCGTATTTTTCTATTATCTATCCTATTCTACCTATCTCTCGCATATTGTTTTCAAAATGGAAATTTATACATTGAGAATATGAAAGGACACATCCTTTCAGAAATAGGAAATACAAATTACAAAACAAAAGATAGAGAATAATTAGGCTCTATTTAGCCACAAGTGATTCTTAGCGAGGTGGTCCAAATAATCCCAATGCTCATATGTGTCCACATCTCCAACAACATTCCAGATCATGATTTCCATCTTGACCATTTCCTCATTTTGCTCGCTCACTTCCTCCAATGTTGTATCCTCTGCAGAAGCTGTCTTCATGATTTCATTCAGCATTGACTCACATTCATTTTTCCACCTGGTGGCTTCTTTCAATTCCCCATTGTCATCATAAAATGTGATCACAGTCTTCTTAGCAGCTTCTAACAACCCCTGTTCATCCCCTTGCAATTCATCATAGAAGTTTCGATGGCGATTGATAATATGATTTGCAGCTTCAAGTGCAGAACTACTAGCCTCATCACTTTGGGCCAATTCATGAAACTTCTCCATGATTCGTCCATCCATCCTGGTGTGCTCCTTCAATGCAGCAAGAGTATGAGTATTTTCCCCACAATTTATTCAACCAAGATGTCAAATGGTCCTACCTCTTCTTGACAATCGCTGTAATTACATCATGCTTTCCCTGAGAATAATCACTTGATCCTACCCAGTGATCTTTTTCCTGAGAGCTTTCTCCTTGAGTGATCATTTTGGTTGTCCCCATTGAAACACCAACCAAGTCTTTGAGTCTATCATTTTCTCTCAACAATTTTTCATTATTTGCTTTGTACATTTCTCTTTCTTTTATCAATAACTGAATTTGTGCTTTATTCAACTTTGCAATATTTACCCCAATATCTGCAGTAGCTACAAAATCAGCTTCTCCAACTTTTAGAGTCATGACATGGCCAAATGCCTCCTCTATATCAATTACCACTAATTTCCCGCGTGGTGGGTACAAAGCCCATATCATCAATGATCCTTCATCGGTATTATACTTGGAGCCTGCATATACTTTTGTCACCTTTTCCTTGTCAAGCTTATGTCTAGCATTACTGCCCTTCAAGAAACTATCAAAGACCAATGCAGAGTTCAAATCAAGGCCAGGAAAGATCATGACACCAGCACTCTCCAACATTTTCCTCCCCATTTCAGGAGTCATATTTGTTATTTCATCATCCACACATTTTCTCAATTGAGCCAACAATTGTTCCTCATTTCCTGAAGTAATATCATCAACATTCTCTCTTATTTCCTTCCCCTTCTGCTGCCTTGAATTTTTGGGAATTTATTAACTCATCATTAGAAACAAATGATTTGTATTCCATGTGCCTTGCATCAACATCACCACTTTCAATACTCTATTCTCTAACTGGGTAGACATAATGCTAAGTCCTCAACCTGGATACCTTTTCTGATTTCCCTTGTGGCACATTAACTCTTGGTGTTTCCTCATCTCTAGAAGACAATAGCTCAATACCTTGTAGCTCCTAGTTATATCTTTCAACTACCATTTATGCTTCATCTTCATCCAGATTTCTGATCATATCATCAAAAGGATAAGGTACATGCTGATACCCTCTAAAGTTAATCCTTTCTTTGGCTAAATTGATATATCCTTTAGGGTCAAAGTTTTTCCTGGGTGGTGCTCTCTTCATATTATAATGCAACAATCTATCAAGGATTGAATTATATCCCTCCTTAAGCAACATAGTGAAGTCACCAAAACACAATGTACTAGGCATAAAAGCCTACTTCCCAAAAGAGCTGAAATGCATCACACTATAGTAATCCATCTGTCTGACAATTTCCAAATATGCAACCCTATTTGGAACTATCCTTGGCAAAATGAGAGGAGCATCTTCAAATCCATATACTCTGATCACTGTGGCTCCCACCAAACAATACCAGTCTCCCCAGTTATGATCAATTGGCCCATTGAAGTCTTGCGGCTGAAGGAATCTTTTGATCTCATCAGTCAATGAATAATTTCAAGGATAATGATACAATTTATACAATGTCTTTACAAAATGCTCCTCAAAATGAATGAAACTAGAACTAGCAAACCTATTGTCCCAAATAGCAGTCCACAGTTGAGCAGGCAATACTTCACCCTCTTTACCAACTTGAGAAATCCTCATTTCTGGAGGCCATACCCCTAACTCCTTTAAAAAATATAGCACTAAGTGCATCAACAATGAATAGTTTATGAGATGAACAATAGAAGCTCCACTCTTTATAGCCATCAATCCTCAATCAAGCTCCTTAGAAATATATGAAGCATAGTCAAATGGCCTGGAGTTATGATATTAGATATCTACTGTGATAATCATTGGCACCATTGACATGAATTCTAGGGCATCCATCCCCAACACCTGACACACTAAGAAATATGTGTACTTCATATAAGGTTCAAACAAATATACATGATAAGGAGGCCCCTCACTATCTTCCAAAGATTCTGGCTTGTTACCCTATTTAACCTTGTGAATTGGTAACCTCCAACCCTTGTAAATTGTATCCATTCTTGAAAATTGCTTCTGCAACTCCTCACAACTGATTTCCTCATTGCAAAACCCTTCCAATTTGAAAACCTCACCTATTGCTTCTTTTGACACATGTATCTGTGGTTTTCCAGAAGGATCACATATAGCTTTATGTTTTGGATCATAATGATCAACAAGAAATTTTACCAATTCTGTATTTACGAATACATTAGGGCACACCAATTTCCCTACATTCAACTTCCATGGATTATAGACTGGATCAAAATGGTTTCTCCTATGGTACTAGAAATTTAAAAGCTCATACCCTCTTACAGTAGTCCATACATCACCTATGAACTTGCATTTATCATATAGCTTACCAACTTCTGCCCTAAGTTGTGCGGACCTTCTGGCTTTAGGCCCTGAACCAGGTAGTTGATCAATAAGGTCTTGGTTCAACCTTCATTCAATACCCTCATGCTCTGTATCAGTATTTTGTTTCTTTCCCTTCGACTGACTACTCTCACCAAGCTTTCTACCCTTAGCCCTTCTAGAACCAGAAGACTCCATTTTTCAAGCTTACAGAATCAAAATGTGAAAAAACAAAGAAGCAATTACTTACAGTATTCAGCTCAGACTCCTCATACTGAATGATGTCCTGGTTCTCATGTCACCTTGCCAATTCTCATGCAATTAATTCGGTACTGAAGAATTGATTAAAACTTTGTTGTTATACCCCGTCGCACCATTAATGAAGCATGAATGAATCCTCTTTTGAAATTGGCATTGTCGCATCAAACGTCCTGTCGATGAGAGATTTTCAAATCTGCGGCGAAGTCCTTTTGCAATGTTTATTTCAACATTTTCCAAGACATTCTGCAGTCTTACCGACACTTGGAATCAAAATGATGACTATCGCTTCTATTTTCCATGTCACTGAGACAAAATCAAGTCGGGGAGATGTTACATAGACTTCACAGTGTCATACCGATATGCATTCTTCAAATCATTTTCCAATCGCTAAGACAAAATCACCCTTTCACCGATGAAATCTCATTTTGGCGTGACCACTAAGTTTTCTCACCGAAGAAATAAAACCTACCAATGAAACAATACCTTCAGCAAGACAATGAACCTTCGGGAAGACTCATATCGATGCCAAATGTCTTACCAAAATCACTCTTCCAAACTACTCCATTCGATTAGACTCACCCCGAAATACCTTGTCGGTATAACTTTCAAACCTCAGTGAGACTTACACCAAAGACCTCTTTTCCTGGCAATGCACATCTCTATCGGCGTAACTTTTGAGTCGGCAAGACTCTATAGCTTCTCACTGATAGCTTTTGAATCCCCTTGAACTTGGTTTGGCCAAACAATAGCCACTTTGCTAAGACCTTCCCTGATGGACATAAGTCTTATCGAGACATTTGTTTGCAAACCAGTCAGTAAGACAAAATGATTTCGTTATGACTTCATGCCGATACCAATCAGGCTGGCCGAAGCAACCCCTTTATGTATTAGTTGGTATGACATATTGTATTCACCGTGACATTACATCGATGCCCCAACATATGTCGATATATTTTTTCTATTATGCCGGTCGGCAAGAAAAAATACTTCGCCAAAACATTCTCTAGAATAATTTCAGCTTGGCCAATATAATTCCTCATGTGTCGATCGGTGAAACACAATGTATTCGCTATGACTTCACTCCGACAATGATTCCCTTTTCTAAAATGACTCCTTTTGTTGCCAAAACAAGAAAATTGTCCTGCCAATAGTCTGCAACAAACATACATTAGTGGATATTACATAAGTTAGGGAGACTTTCACTATGTCCTGCCAAAATAGGCAATACAATGAAACACAAAGGACTTGATGGATTCAATGGATTTTATGACATAAAATAAGCAAGACAATACAAAGAGGGAATTTTATGCTTATGATGAGGACTCAATGCTGGAAACTCTTGGATACAATAGACTACAAGAAATTCAAAATTTTACAGTTCTAACAAGTGCAAAGAGAGAAAAAGGAAGCAACTGAGTTGCAACAACAGGGTGGTCATTTAGTCAATTTGGGACACTTCATCCATAAGAGAAGTATATTTCAAGTAACCATTGTCATGATGATTGTCAAAGTCATGGGTATGGAGATGAATTAGAAATGGCCAGAGAGGAACTAATTCTCCTCATTCTAGGAACTAAGGAATGCCATCAGCAAATGGAATTTCGATGGCTGGGTGTGCAACAAATAGTATGTATTCAAAGTTCCCCAAGAAATTAGGTTGCACTATCATGTTTGTAGTCATGCGAACTTCTTCAAAAGAAATTCCAAGATCTAGGAGCAAGGCTACAAACCATGAAGCCAAGTCCAAATTCAGTTAGTAATATGCTTTGGATTCTACAAAAGTTTCCCCAAGGACTAGGCACAAATTTGGTGTAGTAAAGTTGGGAGACCAAAGAAAGAAAACCTTATTAAGCCACTAGGTAGTAATGCAACCCATGAAGTCATTCTAGCGATGAATGCAAGTCAGGAAATTGGAGTGTCCATGGCCAGGAAGTAAGAAAGCACAAGTAGAGTGGAAAAGCTAAATGATAATTGAGAAAATAAAAGACGTGAAGAATTTGGAAGAGAAGTACAAAATTTATAGAAAATTGTGAGAAACTTATAGTACATAGTTTCCTGGATCAAAGCCTTGGAAAATGCAAGTTGAGGTGGCAACTAGACAAGTTTCTCAGAGTGAAATGTGAAATATAATTAATTTTCACATAATTGGTAGCCATTTCTTTGAATTTTTCCAGTACGAATATCACAAATCAAGCAAATTAAAGATTTCAAAATTAATGGTGGTCATTTCATTATGTTTTATTGAGCCGTATTAATCATGAACGTGTCCATGTGTGCAATACAGAAAGGAAAATCAAGTTGGTAAGATGCCACATGTTATCATCTCAGAACTAAAAAGAAATAATATGTTCAAGGCGTGTGAATTAAATGTAGAGTATTATGGCCGGAATTAAGTGTCATCATGAGAACTTTGATGCATTAATGTGGCGCAATGCCATCAAATTGGAATTTTTAGCCAAGTATTTTAGCAGTTACTATATAAAGTTAAAATGGAAGGGTGGTAACTGATAGTTCTAAATTTAGATTTAATTTGGTGATTGAAATTCTTGTTGCTAAATTTTAACTTATACATATTTTTTAACAGATAGTGAATTGCGGTTAGCTAGGATTTGGCATAAGGGTGGTAAAATTTAGCTAGAAAGTCACACCTTATAGGGAATAATTAAATGAGTTTTTGGGAATTAGTGAAATAATGAAGAGATTTGCATTGAATGAAGAATCAAAAGGTAACCTTTGCTACCACTATAATTCCCAACCTAATAGAGAGTGTCATTCCTTGCAAGTTGAAACAAATGGGCTTATAATGAAATATCAAACGGAAAAAAAGAAAAATGAGAATCAAAGAAATATCAAAAGAGAAAAATTCAACTCTTTAGGCTATCCAAATATCTCTATGAGGGCTATGAATGATTGAGTGGTAGTACAACTATGTTTGGGGTAATTACAGAGATAAGCTTGTCGGGGCTATGGATGCATGATTGGCAGCAAGGCTCTATATCCATGGTTGGCTTTGGAGGATTACCAAATTATGTAGTTTAATGTCAATGCACTAATTTTTTCACCAAGTTTCGAAAATTGGAATTAATCAAAGCACACACTAATACTTTCCAAAAAAAAAATTATTGTCTTTATGTTAGAATCCCAGTAAAGGTAAGGCATTATTGTTTGAAAATATGTATAAGTTATAATTTTAGGTGGGTGATTTAATCTTGGGTTTCTTTTAAATTTGGTTTTATTGGTTGAAAGTTATTGTGTGGTCTCACAACATGCCCCAAGACTGTAATACTTTGGGAACCAAGTGAAAACTAATGCTTATTGCAGTTGTTGGCTAGTTGAGAAGATCACTGGAAGTCAAAGTCAAAGGAATTTTTTTTTGGAGTACTTTGTGATTTAAGTGTACTAGGTATCGGGTACTGGGAGGCCAAAAATGTAAAGGTGTTAATCCAAGGTTTTGTGTGATGTGTTCTAGTCTGGGAGCAAAGGTCTGAGAAAGAATGGAGGTTTTTGTAAAATCCAGGGTCCCAAAAAAATTATTGGTAAAAGTTGAAGTATCGAGTACTGGGTATCAAGTAAGAATGTTGAGTTAAAGTTAAATGTTTAAGTTTACCTGAGGGTCTAAAGGTTTGACAACCTGACTAAAGAAGGATAATTATGTGAGAATATGATTTTGAAATTGTGGTATTTATGATGTGTTTAAAATGATGATTTATTAATGATGGTTTGTTTTCATGAGAGTTTTATGAATATTTTAAAAGAGATTTAATGTGTGGAATTTGTTCTTGTAGGAGAAATAGATTGTGATGCAACATTCAGGTATGGACGGTTAGGAAAATTTGAATCATGAATAGAATCATATCTAGATTGAGCGATACGTTCTGGGAGTCTATGCGAAGGAGGAGCTTGCATTTTCAGAATACTGGGAATCCTGCATATTATTAAAAATGGTGTGATTTGTTCCTAAGAGTATAAGCCCAAGGAAGAACCAGAATGTAGGAATGAAATGTTAAAGAATTTATTTTGAATATATGGGAAGTTCCTACATATTATTCAGATTCAAGTTATTATCTTGGCAATTATAAAAATGAAGCTCCTGAAAGATATTAATGTGCAGAAGAAGGTTGACATCTATTGGCTTTGTCAACAATTCTCTTGCTAGTTGTCCCAATTTCCTTGTTGTGATTTGTCTCTTGGATTTCCTCTCATGTATTTTTCTTATCTTCCTTGTGTCTTATTCTTATAAAAGGCCAAGAGATGTTTCATTTTAAGTTATGTTCAAAATTTTTGGATGTCAGAAGAGCCAAAAATTATTTAAGTTTTGTTCTTTTTTCCTATTTTCTGAGTCATTCCAGATTAAAAAATTGTATGCACATAGAATCTAATCTATATCAAAGCTAATTTGAAAGCTACGGCTTAGTCTAAAATATTTTGTAGTTGGTTGTTTGTTCAGCTAGACAAGACTTTATGCTACACTATTTAAGGGTGTGTACAAAACCTACTTTGTTTCCAAATAAACCTTCCTCTCTTTAAAAACTTGCATCATTCTATGCTTAGTTGTGAAGCAATCTGGTAAATTATAGAGTGGTTTTTTTTTATTTGGTTAATTCTTGGGGCATGCGTGGATAATAACTAGGAGAAATTTTACTTTTCAAATATTTTTTATGTTTTATTTTAGAATAGATGTTCAATTTCAAAAAATGTTTCAAAAAGGAGATAAATGAATGGAAATTTCATTGTAATTCTTTCATTTCCATAAAATTCCTGAATACTTAAATCTAAATTTACTTAAGTGATAGCAAACTTGTTTGAAATTCATGAAATATTATTGCAAATCTGTTGATTTCATGAAATTATGTGATGACCAGACTTAGAATATATTTTACCGGTCCTTATGATTCCTTTCAGAACCATAAACTACCGTTTACCCCTCGTGATTAACAACATTATTAAAACAAACCCTAATACGAACCTAGTATGGCCAAGACCTAACATAAATGAGCCTTGGGATTAAGCTGAATCAACCTAAGATTTAATGTCCTGGTTCAGTCTTTCATGTAAATAAAGGTTCTCACGGTCAAACTTTGAGGACTTATTTGCACTGTTCGTGTGTGACTAACATCATGAAAAACACGTCACTACAACACTTGCACTAGTACCAGATGGATGAAGCGCCCACTTAGATGGAAAACTAGTTCATATTATTGGAGCCATGGAGGAGTATAGGACCATTTATGCTTGGGGTCACAGTATGTTGGTTCATATATACTATAATTTGGGATGGTTTATATACCAGGAGCTAGACAATATAGTGCATTGTACACTTTTACAAGATTGGTGGTTTGAGCATATCATATGCACTAGACGCATTGTATTTCCTACCATGGGGGCCATGGGTTACCCATGGGCCTACAGTTATGCACTGAGGTGAGAATGGAAAGAGGGACATTTTCTTCATTGGCGAGTTAGATTTGATTGGTTAGATGAGGGTGATATCTCATGGAGATTGTATCTTGGGATACCACAGTGGACAAATGATAAACATGAGCTAGTCAAGCAATAGCAGGTTCAATTTGGTTTAGGAGACATAATTACATAGTGAGATTTTTCTATTATGATCATGTCATGCATCATTTCATACATATTTAGGTACCACTGTGTGCTCAACCCAGATACCTATGATCAACATAAAGTGTCCCCAAAATTGGATATATTTGTGATCTTACGATTGAGGAAGTTCAAACTAGTGATTTAGAGGATGAGGATCATGACATGCCCCTAGTCATTAATGATAACGATGTAGGTACCACATGAGCCTATGACCAGTGGTGTCTTGGAGCATGACCATCTCATGTCTTTCCCATGCACTACCCTGTAGGCCACATCAAACCTTTGCCAAGTTGTAGAGAGGATAAGGATGATGAGTAGGTTGATGGAGATACAGATGATGATGAAACTATCCCTGACATATTTCTAGATGAGGAGGAGGAGGAGGATGAGGAGACCTAGTTGATGAGTGATGATATTAATGCAATAGAGGAGGCCTGAGCTACCCTCAAGAAGAGAGACACACCTCCTATCAAAGTAAATAGATCACGTACAAAAACCACATCAGAGATCCACATTCATGAGCATGGGGAGGCCAACGGTAGCAGGCCATCCACACTTCCTACACAAAGGGGAATCATTGTTGTATGTTTATACCCTAATTGGTAGAATAGAGATCTAGCTAATGATTTGATATTTATTTTTTTATTATAGTTTTTAACTCTGTGTATATGATTTATATATGTAGTGATGTTTATTGATATCTTTAATGATTTCCATCTTGTAGGATCCATGCGAGAGTTGTGTGAGCTCTATCAGTATGTGATTGCATTGATGATGCCCTCATTGTGTATGGATGATGATATACCCTTACTGTACATGACCCCACCTTCCATAGGGAAACATGCAAATCTCTTCAAGTCATTTACAAGATTGAGGATAGTCTATGAGAGTGTGGCTAGACATGCTAACCTAGCTATATGATAGCTTTTCACATTGTATAAATTTATGATAAGCTCCAAGCCTCTCAGGTCCAACCAATATTAGGATAGAGTCTGCCCTCCAAGTGGTGATCTAGAGGAAAAAAAGAGATATCGATACACTACACGAAGAGAGGGATTACATAGAGCAAGAGTGCATCGAGGCACTCATACAAGAGGCTAATATGAGAGGAGAGGTGTGAGGCCTATAGGAATCCATGAGGTCCCTGAGTAGGATACAATGACATTCCATCATCTCACAACAGATGGCAACATCAAGTACCAAGGGGTCTAGTAGTCATAGTCCCTATTAACATTGTATATATGTACTTGAACTTTTGATGATACATATGATATATGAGCATTGATGTTTGTATTTTTATTATGTTGAATTAAATGTTGATGTGATTTGTTAAATATCCTTTATAATAATTTTTAATAAATATCTCCATGATTTAATGTTTAAGTAATATAATTAAAACATTTTAGTTTATGTTATGTACTACTTTGTGATTGAGTATGCTATGTTAAATTAAATGTACTTATGATCTAACTTCTAGAAAACTACATGCATATAAGGATCTAATCTAACACAACACATAGGATGAAATTGAATAGTATACAAACTAAAGTAACTTTTCAAAATAATTTGAATAATCACCCTAGATTCTATGACACACTGAGATTGTTTTTCAAATAATAAAGCAACAGAAGATTAAAATAGAACACTCTCTACTTAATATAACAACACTATTTTAATAACATACTATTCAAAGATGATATTAGGTGTAGTATTGATTCAAATGCATGGAATTGATAGGTTCTTTTCGAGGTGTACCATCCATTTCTATTAGTATATAGGCACTGGACCCACATTTTTCTTCAATTACCTAAGGTCCTAGCCAATTAGGGCTGAATTTTCCATTTTCATTTGGGGTGGCATTTGCATTACATTGATTCTCATACAACACCAAGTCACTTTTTTTAAATACATTAGGGATGATATTATCATTATAACTATGCTACATTCATTTGGATTAAGCTTGAATATGTTCAAGAGAATTGATACACTATTCATCAAGCCTTTCAAGTTGTTGCAATCATTGTTCTTTATAGGTATTGTAGTTGATGAGCCCTTTAAGAGTGATTCATAATGAAGGAATTTCTAACTCCAAGGGCATTATTGCATCAACACTGTAGACAAGGTTGTAGGGAGTGTTTCTTGTATATGTTCTAATACTTGTTTAATAGCGAGTGTTTCTTGTAGATGTTCTAATACTTGTCCACAATGCATAACTTAACTAAGATTTCCAATATTTATTATTATTGCTTTCCATTTCCTTAAGATTTATTCAAGGGTCTTGTTATTAGATTCCGCTTAGCCATTTGATTGTGGGTAATATGGTGTTCAAAAGTGATTTTGAATATGAAATGTTTTCAAGAATCTCTTCACATAATTGTTCTTAAATGGAGTTACATTGTTCAAAACTAATGTTGAAGGGAGGCCAAAGTGAGCAATAATGTGTTCCAATATGAAACAACATATTGTATTGGTTATCATGGATTGAAGAGGAATAACTTCTACCCATTTGGTAAAACAATTGGTTGTGGTAATGATAAATGTATGTCTAGTGGAAGAAGGTGGTGATATTTTTCCAATAAGATCCAAATCCCAAACCGAGAATGATCAAATAAGAACTTGTGCATGAAGCTTAAAATAAGGAGCATGAATCAAATTGTTGTTCTCTTGAAATTTATGACATTTCTTAACCTCAAAAAAAAATCTTGTTCTATATGTCTCCAATAACAACCTATATGAATTATCTTTTGCACTAATGATCTTCCTCCAAAATGTGCCCCACAAGCACTTGCATGATTTTCTTCAAGTGCTATGGTGAATTTGGATTGTTTAAGAAATCTAAGAAAGAGACCATTAAATGACCTTCTATATAGAAATCCTACTAGGATTATGTACTTGGATGCAATTTTTTGAAGATGGCCTCGAGTATTTTTAGTTGTACGCTCAAGAAAGGTATTGTCTTTTAAGTAATTAAATATTGCTACATTCTATTCACTAGAGGATTTGACATTGGTTATTAACACTTCTTTAACTTCATTGTCGATCAAAGGCTTTAAGTTCATTAGGATTGTGAATGTGAAATCAAGAAAATGATCTTCAAGAGATACAAGTGACGCAACACTCGACATTGCCTCTACATACCAATTATCCTTTCCTGGTATGTTATCAATGGTGTATGATTCAAATTTATCTAATAATGTCATTGTAAGGTCTTTCTATCAAATGATTTTATCATGTTTTAGTTGATATGAAACATTTATTTGTTTAATGACTAATAGAGAATCTCTAAATATGGAAATTTTGTGAACACCTAAGGCTAACATTGCATGTATCCCAAAAATTAAAGCTTCATACTCTATAGTGTTATTTGTACATAAGAGTTTTAGATGGAAGGAAAAGGAAATAGGTTTTCTTGGAGGAATTAATATAACCCTAGCCTGAGAGCCAATTCGACAATTAGAGCCATCAAAGCATAATTCCCATGTTTCTTTTTCTTTGTCGATAGTCAACACACTTTCATCAAGGAATGAGTCCATATTAGGTAATGTTAAGGGAGAATGAGCATCAGCTAAATGGTCAGTTGATGCTTGTCCTTTGATTACCAAGTTCTGAGAGACAAATATAATATGAAACTCAGTTAACAACATAATCTGTTTGGCTAAACATCATGATAAATCGATTTTAGCAAAAATATGTTTTAAAGGATAAAACATTATCATCACATATACTTCTATATTTAGAAAGTAATGTCTCAATTTACTGGTAGCAAATAGAATACCCAAACATTGCTTTTCTATCATTGTATACCACTGTCATCTTGTTGATAGAACAATGTTGTTAGAGCATGGGTTGATGCTGCTATATGAAGGATAAACAATTTGTCTTATATAGCGGGTTGTAAAATAGGTGGAGTAGGAAGATAATCTTTCAAAATCTCAATGACCTACTTACAATCCTCATTCCAGTTAAAATCAACCTCCCTAAGAAGTTGCATAAAGGGTAATGTGTGGTTTGCTAAGGATGCTATAAGACAATGGATAGCTTGAATTATCCCTTGTAGGGTATGCAACTGAGAAATGTTTTTAGGAGGTGGCATGTTAATGATAGCATCAGTTTTCTTTGTGTCCACCTTAATGCCTCTATGAGATACTATAAACCCTAGAAGTTTTCCACTATCTACACCAAAGATACACCTTTTTAGATTCAATCTCATGTTATATTTTCACATTCCTTCAAAGATCTTGGGAAGGATGTTAGCATTGTATTATCAAGTTAAATATTTGGCTAGAATATCATCAACATAATCTTCCAAAATATTGTGTATGTAATCATGAAATATCAATGTCATAGCTCTTTGATATGTTGTGCATATGTTCTTTAATCCAAAATCCAGAACTACCCAACAAAATTTATCCCAACATGTAGTAAATATTGCCTTGTATTGATCTTCAGGGTTGATAAATATTTGATTGTATCCTGAGAATCTATCTATGAATGAAAATAAATCATGTCCCGTAGTTGAATCTACTATCATTTCAATATTAGGAAGGGGAAAGTCATCCATAAGGATTTATTTATTAAGGTCACAAAAATCCAGACACATCCTAATATGATTATCATGTTTTGTGACTTTGACAATGTTTGAGATCCATGGAGAATAATCAATAGGTCATATAAAGCCAACTTCAAGTAGTTTTTCAATCTCAATCTTCACCAGTAAAGCTATCATAGGATTCATCTTTCGTATCTTTTGTCTTATTGGATTAGTTGCTTGTTCAAGAAATATGTTGTGTGTTACTATATTAGCATCAATACAATATATCTGAATAAGTCCAAGCAAATAGTTCATGAAATTTGTGTAGTAACATTGCATGATATTCTTATTCATCCTCATTATGACACTTTCTTATTTGAATCCCTCTTTCTTCGTTAGATGTATCCATTTGTATGTAGATTGTATCTCCCATGAGAAGTGCATTTTATCTTGGAATTTCATAATTATGTTCTTCTTTATCCATGTCAACATCATTGAGTTCCTCTTTTTCATTCATTTGTTTAGAAATAACCACAGCACAAGTGATTCCTTGTTTCTTAGGGGGGGTAAATTACTTGTCATAAAATCCTAACATTTGTTTCAAAGCTTCATCATCTTCATAGTATTCCAATGATTCTTCACATGTTGTATCAATCAATTAAGGATGCTTCAAAGTGGGAATTGTCTTAGTGGAACTACACATGATGGTGCTAATGTTTAGTGAAGGTCTTTTTGTTCCTTTCCTTATCTTAGAAGGACAATATCCAAGACCACTTTTTATTTCTTATGTATTAGGTTCGATAGGAACACAAATTCCTTGCTCTTTTCTTCCACATCCCTTTCCACTATATCCAAGTTGTTTCAAGAGCTCGTAACCTCTTCCATAAAGTTTTTCCATCTCTTTTGGATTTGGTGGTTGTTGGTATTCCACTTCATCAAATTTTTTTGTACTAATTGTATATTCTTCTTCAAAAGTGGATGAGGTAGATGCTTCTGATTGTTCTTCTAAGTTTTGTGTTGACATTACCATTGATTTTTTTCCTTTTCAAGTTGTTTTGTTTTCATCTTATATTCTCCCATGAATGTTGGTGTGAAATATAAAGAACCCCAATAATATTCTCATAACTTTGTGACTTCTTCAATATATATTTTTTTTTCTTGTTATTGCATGTTCTCAACTTTTGAAGTTGGCATCAATGTTTTCACAGGACTTGGTTTATCTTTTTTAGTGTGCAAACAAATTTTAGGTTCAAGGTCATCCTTAAGTATGTAAACTTTATTTTTGTAATCATACTTCATCAAATGATGAAGGGTTGAGGGTACCACATGCATCTCATGAATCTACATGGTCTTCCAAAAAGAAGATTATATGAAAGATCATGAGGCATTCAATGGATAGTAGTTTGCAATGTAGCTTTTCCAACTATCATAGGTAATGTGATCATGTCAAGTGGAAGTTTTCCTATGTTATCAAATCCACAAATGGAAAATGATTTAGGTTTGATCCTAATCCTTTTAATTCCAAGCTTCTCAAAAAGGTTCATGCTACACACATTAAGGTCTGATCCATTATCAATAAGGGTTTTCTTTACTGATGTTCTATTAATAATGACTACAATCATGAAAGCTTCATATTTTTTTTGAACTTCCAAGGAAGCTAACACACTTTGGTGAAAAACACATTTGGGTTTTTCCTAAATTAATTACATTCATTCCTTGAACCAAGGCTACCACATCATTCGAGTTTGTGTAATGCCCGTCGTGCAAACCCCAGAGAACACACATAAAGCGAATAATTTTTTTTTTTAAAATAACAAAAGTAAACATGCAATAACATTAAACCATAACCACATAGCATAACACATAGCATTAATACACTTGGTTCTCTGGGGCACGCGAGGTTACATCGCAACAACTATACAGATTAAAGATAAGGAATATAACATAACCATTTAATTTATGATAACCATATACAATGATACATCTGAGAATCATGATGCGAGCATAATAAACATCGCATAATTACATCCATGATCAATCTTTAACAAGATACAAATAAACCTAACTATTACATCATTGTTTTAATATTACATTACAAATCTTTGATACAGAATTACATTGAATTTCCCAACATAGGGATTGATACAAGTAAAATGAAATATGAAATACAACTGATCACTGGTACAACTCCACTGTGGAAAGCTGAGAAGACAAGACACTGATGGGGAACCCAACGGGTGCAGAGCACGTTCCACCCAACCATGTGAATTACAAGTAACTCACCCCCCGTGCTCAGAGGTGACGAGGAAGTGAACCCGACCATGAATGTCAAACCGACTCAACCACATGATGATACAACTCAAGTACAACTCAAAGCATACGATGAACAACCAATAACGTTCACAGATCACATGACAAGTTAAAACCAAGAAACTCATCACAATAACATGAAGTACTATCAATTACAATCATTAAACAAATTCACAAGAATTCAAAGAAACATCATAAAGAGATAACATCCAGAGGCAACAACACAAAGCAACAAGGGTGTCAAGTAGGGAGGGTCATCACATAACTCTCATGGGATCCCCTGGCTCTTCCTCCAACTGAGGCGCCGGCACCCACCTATGGATTCCCTAGCCCTAAAATCAGAACAACATAAAAATAACAATATCCAGAGGCGACAAGAACAAGAACAAGGATGTCTAGAGGAGAGTGTCATCGCATAGCTCTCATGGGATCCCCTGGCACTTCCTCCAACTGAGGTGCCGGCACCCATCTATGGATCACCTGGCCCTTCCTCCTACTGAGGCGCCGACACCATAGGGTAGCTAATGCGGAGCCGATAATCTCTCATGAAGACGAGACTATGACTTTGCCGACCACGGCCTACTCAGTCTATCACTAGTCTACGATAGCCCTAATGCATAGACGAGGAATCCAGTTTTTTACTACCCATCCCCCTAAATTCTATTTTTAGGTTATCACTTGTTTAACTACTCTTACGTGGGTTCCCCTGGCACTTCCTCTTACCCGAGGCGCCGGCGCCCACAAAGAGCCACTCTCCCTATGATCCTTAACATATCTCCAGAACAGGCAAGGGTTGAACTAACATTAATAAAGCATGAAACAATCTAAACACACGAGGCATTAACCCTCTCGCGATTACTCAAGTCAAAAGTCTTACCAAATTGTTCAACCCTTCCAACATAAAACCAATAACGCTCAAAAGCATAAACAAGAGGAGAATAACACTCTAAAACAACAAGCCTCCGGAACAAGGTTTTCACAATTTGACAACAGGGTTCCCACATTACGA
Source organism: Sequoia sempervirens (assembly GCA_007258455.2). Taxonomy (NCBI): domain Eukaryota; kingdom Viridiplantae; phylum Streptophyta; class Pinopsida; order Cupressales; family Cupressaceae; genus Sequoia; species Sequoia sempervirens. Next base: position 7,461 of record VDFB02388454.1, on the reverse strand, counting down.
GTAAAGTTTTCAATCATTTAAATGGAAAATAATGACAAGACCACACGATTTCATAGTTTAAGGAAAAACGATTCACTCAATTGCATAAACACTTCAATTGAATCGATATAAAGAACACAACAAATTTATAATCCTTCACAAAAAAAAAAAAAAAATTCTCTAAGGCCGATACATTAATTCCACCCATTTGCAAATAAGGATGAAAAAGATTCTCATTATCAAATAAAATAAAATACAACTGACTCAATTTAATACCAAAATGGAGCTAATTTACTGTTTATATTATTTGTTCAATATAACAATCGATAAACATAATATCCTCTTAGTATATAAATCTATATATATAAACATTATTTAACATTTTAAAACAAGTATAAAAAAAATTACATTTTTAAAATATAATAAATAATATTAAATAAATAATTATAAAAAAAAAAAATATATATATAAATAAAAAAAATATTTAAACATAACATATATATATATATATATATATATATATTTATATATATATAAACCACAAAAAAAAAAAAATAATAAACAAGATCAACAAGGACAACGATCATCAGACAGTATTAAGTGACAACAAATATTATGGATCATTGGCAAAGAAATATAGTGATCAGGCACCATATATCGCTACATTGGTATGGGGAGGGGTACGGGTTTAGCCATTCCTCCTACCAATTCAAAACTATTTTTTTTTTTTTATTAAATTAAAATTTTCTTTTATAAATTTTCCTTTATAAAAAAGTAAAGTTTCAAAAAAAACGTCCTTTGCAGGCACGGGTGCCGATGCCAGTCGGCCATACCTTCTTTTTCAACACAGATTTTTTATATATAAGATTAGTAATATATATAGATAAATATATATATATATATATATATATATATATATATATATATATATATATGTAATATATGTATATATATATGTAATATATGTATATATATATATATTTTAAACACAGAACTACTGTTTTCTGTGTAAATACAGAAAATTTACACATTTAAGATAAAAGAATATTTCAAATCCAATAATATGAAATGATTGACCTTTTTCCAATAGAATACTAAAGAGAAATAGGGCATATTCAAATGGAATTTGACAGACATTTCTTTTGTTTGTTTGCACCAGAAATGATTTTAGATTTCAAAAGAATTTTCATATAAGAAGACCTACTTATTTATATATTTTCTTTTCACAACTAAATCATAAAAATCCAATTCTCTGAAACATTTCTTTTACATACAAAAATTGATTTAATTCACGTTTCTATTCTTTACAGATCCAATACAATCAAGAAGAAAGAGAGAGAGTGGAAACCTGTAGTCCTACGCTCTCGAGAACCTGATGAAGCTAGCTTGACCCCGATGGCTTCTACGAAGTGCTCCTCGTTCTGCTCCCAAATCTCCTCTTCAAGATTTCGTGCTCGAACTCAATTCCGTTTATTTGTTCAGAAGACTCCAGAAAAATACCAACAAAAGATTGCAAAACCCTTTTCTAAAAACTCCTTCCAAATATAGCATAAGATTCAAAAATGCATAACTAAAGACTTGTGCAACTTCTCAATCTCCCATCTTCTGTGTGTCAAAAACTTCCAAAAATTCTTCATTAAATAAAATATATTGCCCATTTCTTCAAAGCTCTCCAAAAATCCAAAATTAAAAGAAAAATCAATTCTTTAAAACTAGTTTTTTTTCCAACTCTCAATTCCTATTGGCTCACACTGTCTTTTTATTCTTTTATTTGTTTTATTGCTTTTATTTCCTGTTTTGCAACTTTTCTTGCACCTCACATTACATATTTATTTTAAATAAATTATTCTCATAATTATCCACCACCAAATAATTGATTAAAAATGATTAAGTCACATTTAATATTTAATTATTATTTAATTGAAATATATGATTTTCAAAAATAATTAAATTATTTTAATATTTAAATACCATTTAATCCAACATTAAAAATAAATAATTTATTTCAATCATTAAGATAATTCATAGCTGTAAATTCCCTCATAAATAAAAATAAGACAAAATACATGACACAACACACAATGACGACAATTACACAAAATCAACTATACCACACAAACGAGACGACCTGACATCATGGAACGGGATGACTTCATCGTCACCTCTGTTTCAACATTTATCTGTTTGGCTATTAGTGCTCGCCCTGTCCTGCCGAAGCAGGTGGAATCGAGACTTGTACCTGCAAATCCTGCATACAAACAAAATCGTGTACATGTGCATACATATATATATAAAATCAAAGCATTAAATCGAAACATTGCATTGTGAGAAGGAATCGCAGCGTAACAGAGCACTCGCAAGCGAGTGATGCTACACTGTCCTTCATCACCTCTATCCTAACAATTATAATTTAACCAATAAATTAACATTTCTAACTAACAATCATCTCATAACATATTTAATTAAATCGCTGCATCATATCATAATTCTGAAAATCAACTAATATAACCAACCATCATGTCATATGAAATAATCATGTCCATAATGAAATAACATCATCATCTAACGTCTAGCAAGCCAAATCAAACAATAACAGTATCATCACAGTATCCAAGCAAAGCACAAAAAAATAATAAGTCTAAATAGTATGAGGGGTATTACAGTTTGTATTAGGAGGAATCACAACTTGTTGCAAGGTTGTTTGAAGCATACTATGATAGTTAGGTGAAACTTGAATAAGTTCCCATAAGGATATCTTACCAAGAGTATTTTTAAGTTGTTCAACAAGATCATACTCCTTTCCACTATGTGAAGGAAATTGAGGAGCACTAGGCAATACAGGTTGAGGTAATGGTAATGAAATGAAAAGGGTTTGTTATTGCCTATTGTTCCTTGTTTTATATGTATGAGAAACAGTATTGTAACTCGGTTGCTATGAAGCATTATTATTGTCAAGTTGCCTTGTAAAGTTAAAGATATCCCCTAGTTGATATGTTTTCTTTTTAGGTTTTTCTAAGATAAGCAGGTATGTGCAAGATCATCATGGAAAAAATAGGTCTAAGTAAAAAAAAATTCAAAAAATTAGAGTTAGGAAACTTGACGTAAAAATTTGAAATAAGTTATCTATAATATTTCAAAAATATGTAAATAACAGAATCTATAGAAAATTGAATGTAGTTTATAACTACTATGGTTTATTTTTAAAAATAAAATCTATTTGGTGAAAATGAAATTTCACGCAGCATTCATTTAAATTTCTAGAAAAATAAGAAGTAGGTGTCTAATCGATCAATTCTCAACCATAATAAAATGGGATAATATTTTTTTTATAATATTTTAGATATAAGTAGAGTGGACCTATGTCCTCATGTGATGGCTATTTTTTGTAATTTTTCCAAATAAATAATTAATTATGATTTTTTTATTACAAATTTTTGAAAATATAAAAACTCGCATGTCTGACCACCTTAACTTGGTCAAAACTTCATGAAATTATTCTTTTTTTTAATCCTATAGTATGTGAAGCATAAAATGTGACACATGTTTCAGATTCAAAATATGTGACACCGTTTGAAAGCTATAGATTTTTTTCAATTAGCCTATCAATCAGGAATTTAGTCGTAATTCAAATAGAAAATGAATAATTATTATTTATTAAATTCAAAGTAAAGCATAATTTATATTGGTGGAAAGTTGAGAATCTCCTTTAAAAACCCTTTTCATTTCATCAATTTTGGGTAAAAAAAATTCGTCAGCCACATGGGTGATCATATCACTTACATATCGCCTCTTTTTGGCCCATCATGGTCCTGCACATACCCAAGCATGGATTTTTTTTCAAACTTGAGATTCGTGTGAGAGTGGGTAAAGGATAAGTTGAGGTGTGATTGCATTAATGTCTTTATGTTTTGGTTTTTCATGACAAGCCTTATTGGATGAACCTTGTGAGATGAAATGCTCAAGGGCTACATCTAACATATCAAAGTCATCACTACTAAAGGGCTTGAGGGATAGGCTAACATGGAAAAAGATATTTGACATGATCAAATAACTATGCTTTCTCTAAGAGTTTCATCAAGTTTTCTTGTTTCTTTTGGTGTTTTTGGTTTTTACTTTTGTTTTCTAATAATTTCAAAATGTAAACTAATCTAATTAACAATGCAATAATACTGAAAATGAAAGAAAAGTTCATAATTATAACACTAATTTTGATTGGAATATGGAAGAAAATGAACTTCATGATGTTACACAATCTAACTAAATAATCAATGTTTTGAATGTTCGAATAAAATATTTCAAAAAACTTTTAGATTTGGAAATAGAAAAAAGAATGCAAATCAAAAATCAAAAAGCACTCAAATTTTTTGTTGAAAATGTTTGTACATGGACTCATTTGCCCTAGGGTAAATGGGTCCCAAATTAGGGTTTTTTAGATTTGACTTTTTTGTTACTAGGCTTTTCTTATATGTTTTATATTTTTTATTTGTAAAAAAAAGTTCTATAATAGATTTTCCTTATTTTTGTTTCTAAATGAAAGTTAAATGAAGGTGAAATTATAGATTATGTGACAATTTTAAAGATGTAATATGAATCTAAATTTGAAATTAAATGATTGAATGATGATTCTAATGCAAAGTTAACTTGGATTTAATGTAATGTTTCTGATTTTTTATGATTTTAAAGCAATGCAAACATGCAAATTTACTCTAAATGCAATGTTCATTAATGTAAAAATTTTAAGCACCGTAAATGTAATGCAACTAATGAAAAACTAATGGAATCTATAAAAATATTAGGTCTAGGGTCGAAAGGACTCTAATTTTTAGAATAATGGTGTACAAGGTCAGGTTCACCAAAATGAAATGATGAAAAATAGGGGTGTCCCTAGGGTTTCCAAAAATGAAAAAGTGGATCCAAAGAGGGAAAAGGGGTCCTATCTTTCCTCAATTCATTAGGAAATGATATTCACACCATGAAATGAAAATCAACCTCAAGTTGAGTCAAGTCAAAGTGTGAATCTACAAATTTCCCTTTTATGCAAAGACAAGTGTCTAGGTCAAACAATAGTTTTGGGGACAAAGATTAAAATAACAAAAAAAACTCCAAAAATGTGATCTACAACTTGTGAATTTATGAGACTTAACATAAAAGAAAGGAACCAACAAGCTTTCTGGAGAATCTAAAGGTAATAAATGGTGTGCACTTTTCAAAAGTTATTCTTGTAACCCTAACAGGGACTCATTTTCCCTAGGCCGAATGGGTCCTGATAGGATTTTTTGAAAATTTCTAAATCTAAGATTGAAGCCTAAGACCTACAATTCTTCCCTGTAACTTCATAATTTCACTCCTGAATATGGATCTAGGAAAAATATGCAAAACAAGTTTGTTGTTTCTTGGTGAATAGGGGTTTTCCTTGGTCAAACTCCAAGTTTGGTAATTAAACCTTGACGAAAAGCATAGTTTTGAAACATGAAATTTGTGCACAATCCTAACCTTAAGTGTGTCTAAAATTAAGACTAATGATGCAAAGATACATTTCTCAAGTGTGTTAGAATAGAATCCTAAATGAACATGCATAACATGATGAAGACCTACTTTAGGAGATCTCAAATCAACTCAATATGTCACAAATTTGATTATAACTCCATTAGGTTGAAAGTAGAGACATAATGTAAGATGGAATAAATTAGGAAACAAGTCATTAGGCTTGGTTGAATGTCTTGTGCATCTCCCAAATCCTAGAATCCAACATGATCATCTCTAGGAAACTACTATCAATCCTTTGGGAATGATTAATCTTGACAACAAAAGGAGCTTGAAGACCTGCAAAAAACTCAAATGCTACTACAATACTTCACTCTTGAATACTTCTCCTTGATCTTGAACGCTTGATCTCATATGAACTTCTCTTCTTTGCTTCGTGTCTTGCTAGTCTAGTTTAAAATGAATGTAAGACTTAGTTTTTTCCAATTATCAGATCCTATAAGCCAAAGTATTTTTTGTATGTTGTAGGTGATCTTGCTGATTTAAAGTGTTGTAATCTAATTTTTTCTTGTAAGTAGTTGGTTCTTAGAATGTTTAAAGTTTTCATAAGCTTTCCTATGGATAGACATTGCATGAATGGTGCGGTCTTGTAATTGGTGAAATCTTTGTACCTCCAGGGTTTTGCAAGCACTTTGACTTGAAATAAAGTTTTCAAATTCTCTATTAGTTGTAGTGCTTATATGTGTATTTAAAAAGCTTAGAAATTTATGAAAGTTTAAAAAAATTTGGAAGGGATCAAGCACCACTATTCAAAAAAAACTTCTAGGTTTTTAGGTTTACTTTTAGCATGGTTTTTGTTGGTAGAAAAATTTTGAAATTATTTTTTACTACTATAACTTCTATGAAGATAGGAGCTTCTATTCGATTTTTTTTTAGAGTAAATAGAAATGGTTTGCACATTCAAGATAATTTTCAAAATGTAGTCTATCAAGAGGATTTTTTGCATATTTATATAAGTTTAGTTTGAATTGAATCTCGTAGCCTTTTGAGTTCATGTTATTTTTGGTGAGTGTGCTTCTTCAATTGAATAGATTAAAATTTTTAATGGTGCCTATGAAGATCAACACCTCAATTTAGGGTCTTGGGTCTTGGTGTATCCAGGTTAGCATTTTCCAATACCTGTGAATCTAGAATTTTTAGCATTACATTCAACTGCATTGAAACTTCATTCTCCCTACTACGAGCTGGTACCTTTTAAATGAGAAAGATCCTTTTCCAATTGGACATCCATTAATCCTTACCTCCCATTATATTTTTGGTGAAATTTTCTCTAAAACCTCAATACTAATTGGTGTAGCCTCATTATCCATTAAAGAAATCTTTGGGAATAAGATAAAATCATGCTTGGAAAGGATTGTTTTATCAAATAGTATTTTTTTCTAATCCCCATAGGTTTCTTGAGATTGTGTACATTTTAGGTCCTCCAAGTAAAATTTCTTGTCTCTAGATCTCATTTATTAAATGACTTTGAAAACCCTGTGGGAGATATTTAGTGGAATCTATCAAAACATAGAGCTAGATAGGGGCTTCACTATTGTTAAAAAAGGTCCAATCATGATCCATGTAAACACCCATTTTATTTCCCAAGATTTCTATTATTTTTAAATCTCTGTATTCGAGTGGTATGGTTTGTAGTTGAACCCAAAATGACACAAAATTTATAATTATAGTTGAAGGGTTAAAGTTGGGGATCCAAGGCTTAATATATAGTACCCCACCTTGCAATAACTACATCTTTACTTTGAAGACAACATCCCTTGCTTTCTTTGAGAAAAAAATAGCAATAAATAACCCTTTCCCCTATTTATGTAATAAACTTCATTGACTTCCATCCAATCATCATCAACCCATTTAAATAGAACATTTTTTGTAGGGTTAAGATTGGGTATACATGCAGGATCATGATGGGCCAAAAAGTGGCGATATGATGGGTATGTG
>VDFB02388453.1:0-18134 GCA_007258455.2 Sequoia sempervirens | reverse complement strand
ATACGTACATGGTGGAATGCCCAAAATAAAGATTTAAAAGATGAGCTCATTAACCATTTAGTTGTGTTGTTCACCAAGGTCCTTAAGAAAGCTGGTACCTATCTAAAGTATGTGAGGGACCAATATAGGTCACATTTAGAGAAGAACAAAAAGTATGAGCGTCCCCCCATGATTCTGGAGAGGGAGTGGAAGGACCTGATGTTGGATGGAAAGGAGAAGGATGAAAAGAAAAAAGGAAAGACACCACTGGGCCAAGGAAGGTATGTGATACTATCAACAATGTAATTATATATTGATTACTCTTTCTTTTTACATAATCTAACGTATTTCAAACTTTTCATAGGCTACCCAACACATCAAAGGCAACAAAGTCAAGACTAGAAAAACACGGGCAACACAAACTTGGCTCTAGTGGTTATATGAAATTAGCCACACAAATTGTAAGTATCAATAAATGAAATATAGTATCCAAATAATAAATTGAAAATAATTTTGGTTTTATCACATGATAGAAGCAAAATTCATGATCTTATGCAAAAATGTAGGGCTCTGAATTCAACAAAATTCCCACAGAAGATGACCTGAAGATTGCCTTCCAACAAGGCTATGGAGCCATGGTTGAATGTCTAAGAGTCTTGACTGGGCAAACACAACCTTCCACTACATCCGACATGCAGGTAAATAAACTCAATAAAGTTTATTTAAAATTGAATACTTGTACAATCTATTCAATATTAATTTCCACCATAAAGTAATTACATGCCTATTTGTTTTAAACATTCAAGCAATGATAATACTGCACATGACATTGGAATGCAGCCTGGTGAGGGTGGAGCACAACCTATAGATGAAGGTCATGGTGTGTATCCCGGTACTTTAGAGCATGTAGAGCGTGATCAACATGTTGAGCATGATCAGGCTAGAGAAGATCAAGAACATGATGTAGCCCCATCAGGTAAAAAGGACCACTCTAAAGTTCTTTTAAACATATTTAATTGCAATTGGTGTATTAATTAATGTAACCTTTTGTGTTTCAACTTTAGAGCATGTAGAGCGTGATCAACGATGTTGAGCATGATTAGGCTAGAGAAGATCAAGAACATGATGTAGCCCCATCAGGTAAAAAGGACCACTCTAAAGTTCTTTTAAACATATTTAATTGCAATTGGTGTATTAATTAATGTAACCTTTCATAAGCTCAACTACGCATTAGATTTAGGAGGGTGTTCAACATGTTGAGCATGAGTCTATAACAAAAGTTCGAACATGATGTGGACCCATCGTAAAAGAGAACCACTCTAATGTTTTTTAATTAATGAAATTTCTATAATAATAATAAAACATATTAGTTTAACATTTCTTATTGCAGCGTACCCCTTGCAAATGACGGCCCACGCCATGAGCGCATAACCAGGGCTTACATTAAGATCACGAAGCAGAGGGTAGAACAACTAAAGGGGGGCATATATTGATTTAGAAATGATACCACTTCAGATTTTGTAGCTTTAAAAAGAAAAAAGAAAAAAAGTGATTGTAATCAGCATCAAGACAACCATATTTTGGATAATATGTAAAAACTGAAAGAATGAATATTATATGTTAATGAATGAATGTGAATATGTTAATTAATGAATGTTATATGTATGTTAATGAATGAATGCTATACGTTATTAATGGATGAATGAATGAATGTTATAATGCTATTAATGGATGAATGAATGAATGTTATACGTTATTAATGGATGAATGAATGACTAATGTTATATGATTGGGTATGGGGAATTGAGAGTGATGTGAGGGGGGGGAAATGAGCTTCCACTGTCACGTGGTTGGCCCTGTTAAGTAGAGAATATTAAACTATTCTCGAAACAAAGAGAAGCTCAATAAGGTAATGCACTTTTCAATATAAGAAATGCATCATTTGAAGCATCAAACCAATATGCAAAGATGAAAGAAAGTGCTAACTTTTCACTATGGTGGTAGAAAAATGATTCTTTGTGTACACTGAATCCACGCTCTGCATCATAATTTGAAGTTATTTCCATTTCAATGTTCTGAGTTTAGTTTGTTTGTATGGCTTTGTATGAATACCATATTGTGTTGTGTGTGGATTTGGTTTCAAAGCTCTATTTCTTCTGTTTTTAGTGGGTACATAACTCTAAAATTTGACTTTTATGCATAACAGGTTAGTGGAAAAGTTGACAGCTCTAAAGGGTTTAGAGGCTCGATTGAGATAGATACATGAATATTTGGATCTTGTTGTTGATGGGAGGCTTCGACTTAACCATGAAATTTTTTACCATTTGCAGATATGCAAAAGTTTCTCTACTTACATTCATTCTTGATCATAAATGTTGTAAATGATATTAATGCTTCAAACTTAAGATTCGTTTCATTGTTATAATGATCAAAATGTTATACTTTGCTATACATTCAAGCATTCTCTTGCCCCTACCCTTTGCTCTCCTTTAAGAATTTTCTTTGTCATAAAAGATTCACATTGCCTTCATTTACACAAAATTTATCCAAGCACTCGTAGTGAATAAAGATATGTAAAAGATGATGGATTATGTCTAAACAACTTTCCATCTTATAGCTAATTAAATCCTTAATATTTGAATAGTTTAGAGCTCAAATAATTCTTATATATGCATATGTAGCAATAAGGGAGTCTATGAAGATTGAAATTTAAACATCACTTTGGTATTTTTCATTAGGCGTTGAATGATATTTTATAATAATAAACTCACACACACATTATTTTTGGCATTACCGCAGCATTTTTTTCTCTACATACCTACCCTCATAGACATGGAGGTATATAATATTGGTTTCGGGGTTTATTCTGTAAGTAGTCAATTTCATAGAGGAAGACTAAAATCTTCTTAATGTCCTATGTTATGTGTGAAAGCATATGAATCACTTGCTGAAGGCACCATTTTGTATTCATTCAAAAACTGTTTTGTTCTTTTTTTTTATGTTTCTTGCATGTGTTATTTTTTAGCTCTAGAGATGTAGCTCGGCTCTTCTTTGCACTTTTCTATTTTGATGATTACAAGATTGTCCCTCATAATTTTCTCATGTAGATCTGTTTGTAAACTTATTTTCTACTAATCAATTTGTGAACCAGTCACATATTAAGGACCATTTCACTAACTTGTAGTCATCCATTACTTCATATGTTGCAGGTTGTGTTTGTGTACCAATAAATCCTGATGATTGCAAGAACTTTAATCCTACAAGTGTACCCAATCTTTCTCAAGTAAAAGTATTACCTTATTTTATAGTACTTTAAATGGTTATCGAAGGTGCTTCTTTAGATCTGAGATAGTTGAAAGCTGGATTAAAATATGGTATTAGATGGGTAGTATAATGATAGTAAAAACTGAGGTCCATTGAACACAAATTATGAACATAATTTACTGGACTATGAATAGCGTTACAATTATAATTATTTCTCCTTTACCTACCTCTGCATTAATGAAAAAGATAGCAGATATTGGAAGTTCATTACATGTCTCATGTATGTGTTAGTATTTTAATTTTTTTTAAGTTGTTCAAGAGCTTGATTAGGTCAATAATATGTTCTACAAGCTTTGTTCTCTTAACACTGCTCAGAATTTTCCCTACACATTTTCTCTTCAATCTAGACATTTCTTAACTCCTTCCCTTGTTAGCCCTTGGTTGTTCTCAAGTGTAATGCGGGTAGGTGCATGAAGTTGGTTGCACTTTTGTGGCCAAATTGGAAAAAAATTTGAAAAGAGATAACGCGAGAGCGTTATAACGCGCTTGCGTTATGTGATTTTAAAAGAAAAAAAAAGTGAAATTTGTATCATTTGCTTTTTACTGTTTCTCAGCTCTACCCGTGGCCAAAAACCCTCACTTTCGCGTTCGCGTTCTAGGAGGAAGGATTTCTACAAATTTCATCAACAACAATGGAATTTTCTTTACAAATATGGCGCCACGATGACGAAGAGATGCTGGAGGTAAGTATTGTTCGCTATTTGTTTTGAATTTGTTAGTTTGAAATTGATTTTGTTTGTTTTAGGTTAGATTTGATTATTTTTTTTAAGTTTGTAGGATTTCCTACAAATCCTCAACAAGAAGAAGAGGTATATCCTCAATAGCAAAATTCTCAACAAAATCAACCTCAACAACAAAATCAACCTCCCCCTCCATTCTCTCAATACCCTCCTCGCACTCAAGAAAATTTGAGTGAAATTGAGAACAATAGAAAACAACTTGAGGATCTTATCAGTAGGTTGAGTGATCCAAATGCTTCAACCACAGAAAGAATGCTTCTAGCAAATTCATTGAAAGATATGTTAAAAATGTAGATTGAATTAGCAAAAAAATAACTAGAAGGCAAGATAGGAGGCAGGAAGCTAGGGCATATTATGTGGATAAACTATCATATAAACAAGTAAAGGACTTAAAAATTACAAAAGGTGATTTGTGCTCATTATTCACTGACCCACTCACAAATCAAAATATTAGCCTCAATGCAAAGAGGTTTCTTATTCATTGGTGCCACCACCAAGAGATTAAGAACCATTTTTATGAAAGATGGTATATGGTCTTTGATTACCCATCATGCAATAATTATGAAGTCCCCCAATATTTTCTTAGGAAACTATACAGTGAGTTTGTATTGAACCAATCCCAAATTATTTTGATATGAGGGAGTTCTAGGGGAGAGGTGGGGGGTCAACTCAGGATAGGCCCGGTGCACATCTGGATCCTACATGGCAAGGGAGACGACCTCTCACTAGGTCACCTCGTGAGCAGATTGTGATGCCTGTTGTTGCGAAGGAGAGTGTCGACATAGAGACATTGCAGGCAATCACAACTTTGACCTGGAGTGTCATCCATCACACTAGCCCTATTGTACAGTGCCATCCAGGGGTGTCTTCAGGTGGTGGCCTTCAAACCCATGTGTGTCAATCTTGCAGGGCGACTTGTTCGTATGACCCTACCAACACTCAGGAGGGTGCTACGCAGGATCCGTATGCTACTATGCAGCCTGATCTGTATGCATCTACGAAGATGGAGAGGACGACTGATATTTTGCATGATGCATATGGCATTGACACTCAGGTAAAATTCAACATATTCATTGAATTTAATTTATTAAATTTCAATTGTGAAATGCAAGATTAACTAATTTAGTTTTATTAGTTTAATAAAATTGCAGGGTCACAGTGTAGAGACTGGATACACCAGTCATCCACCTACTTATTTTTGTAGTACACCTATCAGTGGGGCATATAACTAGTAAACAATTATAAATTTATTACATGTTAATAGCATTGTTTTAGGAATGGTATTTTAATATGTGATTTTGGATGTTGAACAGGGTAATGTTGGAGGTTTCAAGGAAACACCTCCTAGTGCCAGTAGATTTGATCAAACATTCATGGAGGTAATATAGAATAAAGAGAACTTAACTAATGAATTATAATTTTAGTAGATTTGTTTAGTTTATATTCATATTGTTGGTTATGTTGCATTACACATCATTCAAAAATCAAAAGCATTACTTCAAATTCAATAACTACTAATAAAAATATATAGTTTATCATTTGGTACCTCAAAAATTTCATTAGATCTCATACATTATAAGTCATCACATGGATCGCTATTGTAACTTTTTTGTGATTGAATAATTTGTTGTTTTATTTTCAAATGTTGGTGACAGAAACACCGCCAAATGTTACGAGGGCAATGGATATTGGTGTTTCCTCCGCTATACAATCCTCGATGGCTCTGATAGGGGAGGTATGAGGAAAATTACTAAATTTCAATTTACATTCATTGTTATAGATGAACTAGTTCTAGTGAAAATCAAACCATTATTGATTCGTAGTTTAATTCCTATTTGGATGGTTTATACATTTGAGCACACCTCAACATCGGGTGTGCAAATATTTCCATCGAGGAGAGTGATCCCTCGGTGATGGTCAGTAAGTGATTATTTTGTTAAATATATCAATTTTTATAATGTAATTTCTATATATTAATGTCTTTACTTCTTATTGTAATAGTTGAAACTTCACCAGGAGCTAAACACTAGGAGGAGTAGTAGGAGCACTCCTTGAGCACATCAGAAATAGGTGATAGACTTATCACCATCGGATCGCCCAGCAAAGGGAAAGAAAATTGTATTTGAACCAAAGCATGGAGAGAAATGAATTTTGAATGCAGAGCCCTTTGTTGTATGCCTACATGGAAATTTTGTACATATTTTGTATTGGATATATTTGACATTGTATGCCTATATGGCATTCTCGTAAGCCTATATGGCTATTTTGTAACTATATTTTATACTTATATCGACATATATTGATGTATGCGTACATGACTATTTTCTTTTAATACAATTTTTTTTTATCGATGGTGTCCATATTTGCATTATAAATTCATGGTTTAATAGATATGAGTTACGTGTATCCAAGTGCATACTTTACAACTTACGCACATATACTTTTTGACTTACATGTGAACATCGAAAAGTGTGAAAATTTATGTGTGTGGAAGTCAAACGTAAGCCAATTTTGCAATTCTCAGTTCTTGCATACTTGATCTTATGGACTTATTCCTTCCTAACACATATTATGAATATTTCTCATTTGGTGCAGAAGATAGATTCCTCATTTTTGAACCACTCATAGAAAAGAGATTCACAATAAGACTTTAGCATTGGAACACTACTCCATACTTCTCTTGTCTAGACCATAAAGGATTGAAAATTCTTAATTTGATGCAATGATAGTCGTGAGATGAGAATTTATATAACCATGCCTATTTTGAAACTTCGCATCTAATACTGCATCAACAAGAACTTAAGAAGTGTTGCATAAGAGTGTTAGGCTTGATAGGCCTTCTCTTCCCTAAGGGAGGAGAGCCTGCATCTTGAATTTTGAACAAAATTTTAAGGAGCAAACATTTTACCTAAAAGCTTCAAACCTAGATGACATATTTGGCTAAGTCTATCTTGAAAATTATCAATGCATTCAAACTCTAAAGGAGATTCTCCCTAAAAAGCAAACTTTACCCCTTTTCCCAAGGAAAGAAATTGCAACAAGTTGCATGATTTATCTTATTTCTTTCATAGTTCCTCGGTCAATCATTCATAATGATAGTTTCGCTCCAAGGCAAGGACACCCAAAAATCACCGGTGATTCTTTCTATGATCTGCAAGAAAAGGTTTTGGCTCTTCACAAATAATTATGTAACATCGCTTTTCTTGTTTTCCTTCCACACGTAAAATGTTCACATCTTTTCAAATTGATCAATGCATCAATAATGGTCGCATTGTAAACACTTTGACATTTTATGTTTGAACTTTAATTTATAATTTTATATCATGACATTCGAATATCACTAATATTTTAATATTTGACTATGAAAGTGGTGGTGTATTTTTGCTATGTTATTTGACTATTAATATGGTGGTGTATTCTCAACTTGATTATTGCTGCAAATATGTATATATTTCTGATTTTTATATGTTTTTGTATTACCAAAACTCCAAAACGTAACCTAACCCCAAAAATTTTTTTCCCGAATCGGGCGTAACTGAAAGCTCTCGAACCCTAACCTCGAACTCCAAACCGGAATCCAAGAATCCTAGTAAAGGGCCAGATTTTGTAGTTTATATTCATATCGTTGATTACATTGCATTGCACATATTTCAAATTCAAAGCATTACTTCACATTGCATAACTAACAACTAGATGCCGATAGATGAAAAAATTTCAATTACAATATAGTTTTTACAAAGTCAACCTAAGCAGTTATGCAATTACTTCACATTGCATAATTAATAACTAGGAGTAGCTCCCAATTGCATTTGCTTGTCATGGCATTCTGTGAGACCACATTTCTTTGAGGCATTTTTTCAAACAAAGTCAATCATTCGTCTTTATACTACCACATTTTTCATACATGTCTTACCAAAGTATTTTTCAAATAGTCTGGCGGTTAGCCTTTGTTGCTATGGTTGGAAAGCCTAAACAGCAAGCTTTTCGAAAAAGCTATGGATGCTTGAAAAATCCATCAAAA
Source organism: Sequoia sempervirens (assembly GCA_007258455.2). Taxonomy (NCBI): domain Eukaryota; kingdom Viridiplantae; phylum Streptophyta; class Pinopsida; order Cupressales; family Cupressaceae; genus Sequoia; species Sequoia sempervirens. The sequence goes on along the minus strand of VDFB02388453.1, from coordinate 10,070 downwards.
GCATAATAGTAAGCAATATCATAGACAAGGTAGTGAACTCTTTGAAAAATGCCTCGTTGAAATGAGGTCTCATGACTGATGGAATGCTCTATCAAAGCATTTTATCAAACAAGCCATTGCCTTGTCAGCTATGGCTAAAAGCCTAAAAACAAAGTTAACAAGCTATGGATGCTTAGAAAAAAATATATCATAGCATAATAGTAGTAATAAAGCATAGACAAGGGAATGAACTGTTTGAAAAAAATGCCTCAAAGAAATGTGGTCTCATGGTGGTGGAATGCCATGACAAGCAAATTTTGTGGATTGTCATGGAATTCCATCACCATGAGACCACATTTCTTTGAGGCATTTTTTCAAACAGTTGTTGCCTTGTCTATGCTACTACATTTATCATACATGTTTACCAAAGCATTTTATCAAACAGTTTGCTTCCTTGTTGCTATGGCTAAAAGCCTAAAATAGGTGCTTCCAAAAAAGCTATGGATGTTTGGAAAAATTCTATCAAAGCATACTAATAATCAATAGCATAGAAAAGGCAGCAAACTATTTGAAAAAAAGCCTCAAAGAAATGTGATCTCAATGGTGATGGAATGCCATGACAATCCATAGCAATTTGCTTGTCATGGCATTCATCATGCCATTCCATCACCATGAATCCACATTTCTTTGAGGCATTTTTTCAAAGAGTTCACTGCCTTGTCTATGCTAACACATTTTTCATACATCTCTATCAAAGCATTTTATCAAACAGTTCATTGCCTTGCTGCTATGGCTAAAAGCCTAAAATAGGTGATTTTGAACAAGCTATGGATGCTTGGAAAAAATCTATCAAAGCATAATAGTAAGCAACAAGCTGATGCAATAAAAATATTGCCAAACCACTCAACAACTCAGGGGACTCTTGTCCCAAACTCATCTTGGAGAAGATCAAACAAAATTTCAACATTTTGAATCAGAAATCTACTTTTCATCCAGTCAAATTGTCTTATCATTTATCATTCATCCTTCAACAAATCTATATTCCAATTGACTCATTCAAAGCAAAAAACCATTTTAGAAAACTTTGATTCAATCAATTAGATCAACATGCATTTCAAAAACACCATTTTCAACAAGGCACTCTTCCATTCAATCAATTCATTCAACTTGTCCCAAATAGTCAATCCATCAAATGTACAATTGGCTTTCAAACTTTTACCAGACCATCAAGCACTGTGAACATCATTATTACAACTGATACAAATTAGGAACTTGCTCTCTTAACTTTGTTCTGACTGAACTTACAATTTCATGTATTATTTTACACCAAGTCTCCTCACTGTCCAACTATCAAAACAACATATCTCACTTCTAAACCTTGTCCAAGACTCCATACATCGCTGACACCATCACTTAGACAGCATTATCCCAAAATCAACTCACCAATCACTGTTAGGTCAGACTTCTATTCTCTAAGCAGTCAAGGCACTACTTCTCAATGAGACATTCATGCCCTAAATCGGGTAAACCAAACACACTAGTTTCAAAATCCAAGATCCAAAACACTTTTAGAGACCTCTTAATTCCCATGTCCTCATATCAAAAACTCAGAATAACTTATATTGAAGAAATAAGTAGTTTTTAGTCTGAACGCTATAAAAAAGGCTACTAAAATAGGCCTGATTTTCAAAGAAGACACCCTTCAAACATTCCAAAAACACTTAAAACCTCAAAATAGTCATTAGACATAACACAAAACTCCTAATTTATCCATTTTCAGGGATTAAAAGACTCCTTTTGATAGTATATTGACAAACCCTTGTTTATAGGGTGAAAAACTCAAAAATCAATGAGGGTTTCCTGTATAGGCTACATGCAAACCTCAAAACCTCTAGCCAGCCATTGGAACATGTCAAAATACATTTGAAAAGGAATTTGGAAACATCTTCTAACCCATGCACTTGTTCTTTCTCCACTATCATGCTAGAAACTATTCATTTTGACTAGAAAACTCAGAATTTCCTGTGTAGCAGCAGCTCCTTCAAGGTATTCTTGCTTTTTCCTCCACTCAAAAATATCAAAACATAAAAAATAATGTATCCCTAACCTACTCCACCAATCTACCTGACCTACATTGGTGGAGTAGTGTGGAAATGCCTTATAAGACTCTCAAAACTCAATGCACAAGATTTCAGACCGAGCCATAAGAAGAATGCTCAAACAAACATTAAATTTAATGGATTCCTTCCCAAATGGATGCAAAAAAATGGTGATACCCGAACCTACTAGAAAAAATCTTAATTTGAACCCTAAACTCTTGCACAGTCCATACAAGTTAAGAAACAACTAAAAAACACAAAAAATAAGCTAAAACATGGAACTCTTTATTAATTTAATTCTTCCAGAATACAATGATCTCTTTGCTTGGCCTTTACAATGCTTTTAAAGAAGTTTCCAACCATAAACTACCTCTTTATCTTCCTTGAATGACCTATGACTCGTCCTCTTCCTTGATTTTCTTGATTTTCTTGTTTTGTCTCTTCACATTCCTTCTTTTTCTCTCTTTTACATATTTAGCATTTTGACAATATTACACTTTGTGTTTTTTCATGCCTTGATTACATTTAATTTTGGCATTACATGGACCTAAATACATTTTTGACAACTTAGCCTTTTGAAGGCATTACATGACCTAGGTGCTCCTGCACCACAAGCTATGGTCTCATGGTTTTTTTTCACATCAACGTGATTTGATTGACATTTTTTTCACGTGAAAATCAACATGAACCAAATTTTGTATTATGGAGCTATATTAAGCTGCCACTTTGAAAACCAATGTAACAATGATACAAAATAATGTTTGAGACTACAAGAAGGCATCAAAATGGCTAGTGTACTAAACAAATTCTTATGATTTACGAATAATGTTGATAACTCTACTCAGTTGGCTTCTTTTTTCAAAATCATACAAATTGAACCCTAGCATCAATAGACTCTGTATATCAAGCTACCACAATTCAAGTTACATCAGGCCCATATCATCGAGACACAACCTGAATAATAGGAGAAATGGCCTATTTCAACATACTACACTCAAACCCTTAAGGGATCGATCTAGTTGGACATAGCTTAGAGCGATTCTGTGTGTTTGGATGCAAAAGAGGACCATGCCTAGTGTAAACATGCCTACTCAGATGCGTTGGAACAGTCCATTTGGTCACACGAGTTGCAGAACAAAAACTGCACCACCTTGCAACTTTCCACTGCTTGCATTTGACACTTTTTCCATCAACTGAAAATTGGACACCATGGGAAAACCACTCCAAGATAACGAAAACTGAGAGAGGTTATTGTAGAGGGGCCCAACACGATCTCATAGGATCAAACGAGAATTTTCTAAGCATCACAGTGTGTGAGTAACCTCATGTTGAAGTTTCCAGCCATTTTGCCCTTTAGACCCTTAAGGGATCGATCTGGTTGAACGTAGCTCAAAGCGATTCTGCGTGTTTGGGTGTGAAAGAGGACCATTCCTAGCATAAAAATTCTTATTTGAATGCATTGGAACAATCCGTTTGGTCACATGAGTTGCAGAACGAAAATTGCACCACCTTGCAACTTTCCACTGCTTGCATTTGACACTTTTTCCATCAACTAAAAACTGGACACCATGGGAAAACCACTCTAAGATAATGAAAACCGAGAGAGGTTATTATAGAGGGGCCCAACATGATCTCATAGAATCAAATGAGAATTTTATAAGCATCACGGTGTTTGAGTAACCTCATGCTGAAGTTCGCAGCCATTTTTCTGTTTAAACCCTTAAGGGATCAATCTGGTTGAACGTAGCTCAGAGCAATTCTGCGTGTTTGGGTGTGAAAGAGGACCATTCCTAGTGTAAATATTCCTATTCAGATGCATTGGAATAGTCCTTTTGGTCACACGAGTTGCAAAACGAAAATTGCACCACTTTGCAACTTTCCCCTGCTTCCATTTGACACTTTTTCCATCAACTAAAAACCAGACACTATGGGAAAACCACTTCGAGATAACAAAAAATGAGAGAGGTTATTGTAGAGGGGCCCAACGCGATCTCATAGGATTAGACGAGAAGTTTCTAAGCATCACGGTGTCCAAGTAACCTCATGCTGAATTTTGTAGCCATTTTGCCCTTTCAACCCTTAATGGATCGATCCAGTTGAACGTAGCTCGGAGCGATTCTGCATGTTTGGGTGTGAAAGAGGACCATTCCTAGCATAAAAATTCCTATTCAGATGTGTTGGAACATTCCATTTGGTCACATGAGTTGCAGAACGAAAGTTGCACCACTTTGCAACTTTCCACTACTTCCATTTGACACTTTTTCCATCAACTGAAAATTGGACACTATGAAAAAACCACTCTGAGATAACAAAAATTGAGAGAGGTTATTGTAGAGAGGTCCAACACGATCCTATAGGATTAGACGAGAAGTTTTTAAGCATCACGGTGTCCGAGTAACCTCATGCTGAAGTTTGCAACCATTTTGCCCTTTGGACCCTTAAGGGATCGATCTTAATGAACGTAGCTCAAAGTGATTCCGCGTGTTTGGGTGTGAAAGAGGACCATGCCTAGCATAAAAATTCCCATTTGGATGTGTTGGAATAGTCCATTTGGTTAGACGATTTGGAGAACAAAAGTTGCACGACTTTGCAACTTTTCACAAGGCAAAAAGACACCTAACCTTCAAATCTTCTTCCAAACTTTTACCAGACCTTGGTACACTTTATTCATCTTTATTTTGACATGAAAAAAGCTAAAACACCTTCTTACAACACTGTTTAATCAGATTTCACAATTGCTTGCACTAGAAGACCAAATTTGCTTGTAAGTGCTAAAACACTAAATCGGGTGTAACATGCAAACTACAATGAATCTTTATAGGATAAATACATTTTAGGGTACCCATTTTGGCCATTAAAAACATATATCATTTTCAAATACACTTATTTTGGAACACATGCCTACTGTCCAAACTTCTTTGCTTCTAAAGAACCCCAAACAGACCATTTTAACAAAGAAAGTAGTCTTTAATCATCACCAAAATACCAACAAACCTCAAACAATATTTTTCCATGTGTAAAAACTCTCAAATAAACAAGTTTCAAGATGGAAAATTCCCAACAATACACGAAATCTGTAAACCCTTGATTATAGGGTGAAAATCACAAAAATCAGTGAGGGTTTCAAGTATTTCACTCTAAGAAACCTCAAACACTCTGGCCGACACTTGGATCATGCCTTATTATGTCTAAAAATGCTTTTAGAATCATTTCCCTAGACATGCATTCATTATTTCTTCCATACCCTGCATAAAACCTCCATTTTTGGATGAAAAACTCAGATTTTGGCTTTGTAGCAACAACTCCACCTTTGCATTCTTGACTTCCCTGCACAAAATGACTCAACCAAAACAATAAAATGATGCAAACAAGGATTGGAATCTTTCAACAAACACATTTAGATTAGTCCCAAGTAGTTTGCAAAACCCCAAGTATCTATCTTGACAATTATCTCCTTTCAACTAGGTCTACTCTAGTAGCCATACAAACCATGTTTTTGGGCTTTATCACTTTAGCTTCCCAAATGAATTCTCAAATAAATGAATGTTAGGAATACCCATCAAGGGCTTCTTCCACATGTCTAAAAACCCTTCTTTTCCAAAGGGACACTTACCCAAACCCTTCCTAGGCACCCAAGCTTGATGGACAGTCACTCAATAGGTTACCAAACCTACAAATACACCATCTCTTATATGAAATAGGCCTTCTAGGACAACGAACCACAAAACCCCCTATTTGAGGCTATTACCTAGGGTTTCATTGAAACTCATGCTTACTGACCTCCTTCAACTCTGCCACCTTACTAAACATGTATAAAATCACTTGCACAAACTTTAAACAACATTACATATCCACCTCTATACTGATTTCCTCAAACCATCACGCAAAACCACCATTTTTCACTTGAAAACCCTCACAAACCCACCTAGGGCATCACACTAAAACACACCAATGAACACCTCTGCACAAATTAGACCCCTACACACCTAAACCTACCTATTATGATCCATTCCACTGAGTTACAATGACCACAGAGGGTGGAATGGATCAAATCCCCATTTTTAGTGCCTTCAAACTCTTAACACAGAAAATACATAGTCAGATTTGGAAAAAATCCTCTAAAATTCTCAATACCTAATGAAATTCACTCAAACTTGATTCTTATGAAGGATAAGACTCTACTCTAACAATCCATGTGCATTGGTGCTCCTTTAAAGACCATACAAGTTTGTACAAGGCATGAATTCAAACTATTACAAAGATAAAAACATTAGAAAATAGAGCCTTTTGGTATTTTTTGAAAAGTATGATTGGCAACAACATACAAGGTTCACAAGGCCTTTTTGAAGGCATATCAACTGATGCAAAGCAGGGTGGAGGAATACAAATTCAGACTTAAGAACCAAGAAACCAACTCAAGTTCATATATCTAATCCAACTTCCATAAGGTCAATAGTATAGTCTTCCAATTCACCACTGAACAATTAAAAGACCAATTCCTTAAAGAGAATTGTAAAAAAATCCATTTATCATCCAAATAACATTCATACTTCATCAAGAAGATAGATCCAAGCTTCCACCTAAGATTCATCTGCCAAAGCTTAAAGAAACATCAAGGTATCATGCTCAAGGGCTACAAGAACTAGCCCAATTTTATAAACAAACCCACCTTTAAACTTCTTGTCATAACAAGATCTCCTAGATAGTCACAAATTGTGCTTCAAAACCACAAATTTTTTGGTCAAATACTCTGTACAAGTCTGCTAACCTATTGTTCCAACAAACCCTCATTTTCCCTCCTAAAATCTAGGGTTTCTCAAGATCTTCACTCAAACACTCACAAGACACAAAACCAAAACATAAAACATGTTGCCCTGGTCTACTCAGACCTTCCAACCCTTCCTGAATTCAATCCCAACACAAATCCATGAAAAGAAAACTTGAAACCAACATTTTCACATAGAAACTTAACATTTTTTGCCTAGGTATCGTAAGAATTTGGACTTAAAGACTCCCCTTCACCAATAAACTTCATTCCACACCTAATATACATGCATTCAAGTCTTCCCACTGAGTCACATGGCTTTACAGTAGGTGGGAAGACAAAAATTACATTTTTTTAATCACAAAATAGTGATAAATCTGTTACACGGGCTGCTACAGAAAAATTAGTATTTCTCCCTCCAAAACGAATATTGGAAGCCCTAAATGGAAGAAAATGGAAGCTAATTCACAATACTACATGAAAACATGAATGAGAAAGCCTTTGAAGAATGTATGGGTCTGTACAGGTGAAGGAAACTCTGAAAATACAGTAAAATTAGGAAATACAATGAAAAATCAGAAATAAAGTGTTGAAAACTCTGAATCAAATATTAACCAAACTTTCTATATTGAATAATTAGCCTTGAATGGATTTAAAATAGAAATTACAATGTCTCTTGATCTTCCCCAATGCATATGCTTTCCTTTTGAACTTTTGTCTTTTTGTCTTCCACTAAAATTGCTAATTTTGGCTTTTGGCAGTTTTTACAACTTTTGCATTTTGCAATTTTTCAATATTTCTTATGCAACTCTTTAAAGACTCCTTCCTAAGACTGAAATTACGTGATAAATGGTCTGTAAATCCCTTATTTAACACAAATAACCCTAAAACACTTAAATTACAAGGTTCACCACACGAATCCCCTTAATGATCAACTTCTTTACATCATGACTCAATTGACCTAATACATACAAAAATGGTATTGAATCCTTATTAAATGAAATAGAATGACCTCAAACCATCTAAGAACACCCTAAATGATCAAATGACCAAATAATAGAAACCACAAGGGTTCAAGTGTTGAAAAGATGGAGTTGGTGCTCCTGCTTTCAAAAGTATGATTGCCAACAACATACAATGTTCACAAGGACTTTTTGAAGGCATATCAACCTCCTCAACTGGCTACAACCACTTTTCAAATTCTTTTACAAGTGTGACCCTTCAACTTCTAAGTATTTACAAAATGACAACTTTTGGTTTGACAACATTACATTGTTATGTGCAACTTTTGACATACTGATGTAAATGACTCCATACCTAAACTAGTGACCTTATGATGGCCTCATTACATCATCTTGACCCTTACATTACGAATTTAGATACATTTTCACATTTAGGCCATTTAAGGCTTCATTACACCAAATTGACAACATGCTAACATGACATTGCAACCTCATATCCTACCAACCCAGATTGACTTAAAACACTTCCTAATGGTCCTTGTGACCTTATTACAACATTCTTCATGGACTACAAATCAAAATTTACCACTTAACCACCTTATGGTCCTGATTGTCCTTGGTGCTCCTACACCATAAACACCCTACTATAACCCTACTCCACTGATCTACAAGCCTAATTCAGTGGAGTATGCTTTATTTCTTTACTTGACTCTCAAAACCTCAAATTGAAGGTTCCAAACTGAATTTCAGAAAATGTGCTTTAACAGTGGAAAAACTCAATGGATTTTCTTCTAGATGGACTCAAAAGAAACCTAATTCTCTGTATTATCTTAATATACAAAGGACAAGGCCTAAATCTACTGTACAGGCAGTACAAAGCTAACAAAACTGAAAGAAAACATAGAAATTTATGAATAGGGAACTTTTATTGCAAGATTTCATTCAAATTAGAATTGAGATTTTTCAAGATCATCAAAATAAGGATGTTGCATTGCTTTTTTGGCTGAGATTCTCTTTGATGGCTCAAAAATCAGCATTTTCTGCAAGGAGGGACCAATCAATTTTTACTAGTTTAGTTATAGATATGCAAAGGAAAAGAATAAAAAGAAATAGCTCATCCAAAATAGATGGAAGGCACTTACAGATAGGCATGGCAGTCTCTCAACTTAGTCAATCTTGGTCATACATCTTCACTGGGAGTTCCAAGATACCTATTGCAGACAACACCTCTCATGAATAGAATTTCTTGAAATTCGAAATGCTCTTATAATGTCTACGTCATAGGTGGTCATGATAAGGTTAAATTCAAATGAATAACTTGAAATTGCCTCATCAAGCTTCACACACACTTTTTTAATGGTTAAAATCATAATTGAGATTTGTCAAGATCATCAAAATAAGGATGTTGCATTGCTTTTCTGCTTAAGATTCTCTTGGACGGCTCATAAATCTACATTTTTTGCAAGGAGGGACCAATCAATTTTTACTAGTTTAGTTACAGATACACAAAGGAAAAGAATAAAAAGAAATAGCTCATCCAAAATAAATGGAAAGCACTTACAGATAGGCATGGAAGTCTCTCAACTTATTCAGTCTTGGTCATACATCTTCACTGGGAGTTCCAAGATACCTATTGCACACAACAGCTCTCATGAATAGAATTTTTTAAAATTCGAGATGCTCTTATAATGTCTACATCATAGGTGGTCATGATAAGGTTAAATTCAAATGAATAACTTGAAATTGCCTCACCAAGCTTCACACACACTTTTGTAATGGCTTAAAATCATAATTGAGATTTGTCAAGATCATCAAAATAAGGATGTTGCATTGCTTTTCTGCTTGAGATTCTCTTGGATGGCTCATAAATCTGTATTTTATGCAAGGGGGCACCAATCAATGTTTTCCTTTTACATACAGATACACAAAGTAAAATAAGATGATAGCATTGGCATCAACTAAATTGACATGGATACAAGTATAAATTAATAAGAACCATTGTGCATATACTTACAAATTAATCCAATGAACCATCCGGGTCTGCTTTACTCTTTATTGTGTCAAGTATTGCCTCATGGTCAGACTCACGGACCTTCCACAAGGTCTTGTTCAAAGGTCTACCCCCATATTTGGTCAAACGAACATTGGATGCCACGACAAGGTTTGAGTAATGAAGAATCTTACGATGCGTGTCAAATTCCTCAAACAACCAATGCTTAACACTCTTATGTGGGTACCTTTCGAGCCACGTTCTAGTAACAACAA